>JAZHYW010042166.1:0-23930 GCA_037355805.1 Ixodes ricinus | reverse complement strand
ACTAACTGTTATCTCAATCAAAAGTGATAGGTAATTTTCTGAAAATTTCAACGAAAAAATGGGGCCCGTTGTCACCCGTTTTCGGTCACTGGCGTTATGCAGCTTCACGTTATTGAGAGCTCTCGTCGGCGGCCATTTTCCCATTGACAATCTTAGAAAAGTCACGAAGTTTTGAACGAGTAACGGTTGGCCATAATAAGCCCAAGAACGAGCCACGCTCCCTAGTATACTATACCCGTATTCACCTCAAGAAAAGAAAGAGTTTTGCGCATTGTTCCTACGCCGCGCGAAGTAGTTCTTACAACATCTGGTTGTCAAAGAAAGAAGCGATGTTTTTTTGTGTTTCTTTTGCGATTAAAACGTGTATTTTTTTATAAGATTTCATATGTCTTATCTAAAATGCACCTACACATATCTCAATCCTCCACGTAAAGAGGGTAATTAGTATCGCTCCGCAAAGAACCGGATTTTTTTTTCTTTTTTTTACTACAGTGTTTGAGGTGAAAACGAGTATAGTATGCCACACCCTCCCTTTCTAATGATCTCATAGACCATACCCTCTTGCATGCATGTATTTCAAGACTCAAATAGAGTTGAGTGGATAAAATTTTTTTCCTTCTAACTATGTACGTTCCGATACCTCCGATTGGTTTAAACCAATCAACGAAGGTTGATTGGTTATACTACACAACCTTCGTTGATTGGTATGGCCTTGTCGCTGCTTTTTATCTGAAAGAGCAGCAAGTTCAGTCACCACTGGTCGTGTGAGTAAGGGTCGAAGCCGTTTTCCGTTGGCGCAGAGCGCAAGTCAGGATTGATGGAGCCACTGCCGGCGTGATAGCATCCGAGCGACCTCGAGGCGGCGTCATCCTTTTGGAGTCGTCGTAATATGCCTCCCCGAGATGCAGCGGTAACCTTCAACTTCCACAGCCGCTCTTTGTCACTCGTGCGTCATTCTCGCCATCTTGTTATTTCTTTGCTGTTTTTGTTTCGTTTCATCTTGACGGCATGGAACGACCTTTAACGGTTTTCTTGTTGCAACAGAACGCGTAAATTTCTTCGCTCGTCGATCGTTCAGCCGGCTAAGCGTTTAAGGTTTGGAGGGTACCTTATTCTGGCGTTGATTAGTCAAGGCGCTGATTGGTCGGTGAGAGCAGTCTTGTACACGCCACCCAAAAAACAAACTAATCGATTACAATTACAATTATCGGTGGTTAAAAATTATTCAATTAGATGACTCGATTACTTGAGAAGAAATTCAATTGGCCGGTGACTCTAACAAGTAACGGGTACTTTTCCAGGTTACTTCGGCTTTTCAAAACGAACATGTTTCTGCTGGTTCTAAGACGGGCTTTCCTACTGTCCAATAATTATTTAGAATCACCGAGTGATAAACTGTTTATCTTCTTAATCCATCCATTTTCGTAAACCATCTTCCTGTCTGATACTTTGTTCGAGGATTCTTGGAGGAATCTTGTACAAACAAGGAACGCCATTAGAGAAGATATGGAAACCTAATAACAGTCATAGGTAATTGTAGTACTTCAAAGTGAAAAGATTACTGTTGCGATTACTTCCTAATAAAAGTAATCAAATGAGTACAAAGTTACTCCAAAAGCAATCGCTTACAAGTAATTTGATTACTCGTAATGAGCTACCCGCACGCTGACTGAAGTGAAGCCAGGAAGCTCCCACCTCTCTTTCTACTTTTGCAGAGCGAACGCTGGGAAAGAAGGTCGCCTCCTCTCCAGCTTTTGCTCGGCTAAAGTGGAAGAAATGGTCTCTTTCAAAGTGTTAGCCTTTCACCCACTACAGTCACGGGCAGCCTTATAAATGCAGGAGGTGTTTGAAATTAAGATCGAGGGTACGGTAGCGGTCCCTCGTCTTCTCTTGCACTGAACGCGTTTCGGGTGTAACGCCGTTCCATCTTACACAGATTCGCCGTCACCCCCTACGCAGCCTATTGTTGGGATCACGCAGTGAAGGGGCACCCCATTGTATTCTATCAAACGGGCGCCATTGTCACGAGCGTGAGGCAACACTCGCCGAGTGCCGGCCGACCTAGAGACACGAAGGAAGAAACAACCGAACAAAACACGCAGCGAGTGCAGCACGAAAACACCGGGCAGAGACATAGTGAGCAACGGACTGCTTCTATTTAGCCCTCGGACGCGTCTCTAATCACGCACTCACTCACGCAGAGGCGCCTCAGAAGATGTTTTAATTCGACCGCGCGGTGCCAGTGAGTCACGAAGTTGCACTTGAAAGGGCGCCCCTTGAAGCAAGGATGAACAAAAAAAAAGCAGAAAAACAGTATTAAAGTAAAAACGGAAGACCGAGTAACGCCACCGCAACGAACTTGTGCCCCCTTCCTTTTTTTAAGTGTTAAGCCTGGTTTCTCTGCGGGACATCTTGCTGCAGGAAGCAGTGAGCCCAGACGTTGAGAGCGCTTCCAACTGCTCGACCTCGCGGTCACGTGGTTTATGGAGCCCGCTTCAGTGTACACACCGAGGAGGACCGATGCCCATGAGCACGTTCCTCCTCAGCGTGCCACTGGAGCAGCATTGAGCTAGCATGAGCAGCGTTGAGCCCGTCGCTGAAAATAAGTATAGCGAAATAGCGCTGGCTGGTTGATTCGCCCGAAATCTAACGGGTTACTGAGATTCGTTAGCGTCCTGCAAATGGAGACAAAATGCCGTATTCCTTTTAGCATCCTAACTCTAACGAACGTTGCTTTCGCATTTGTTTTTGCGTAACGGCATCTTTTTTCTTTTTTATTCGGCAGCGATAAGATTTTGATAATGATTCTCACAGCAACTGAACAGTTGCAGTAGCGATTTTATTATCTTTATATATACATATAAAGATATCAAATTTGTAGGATACGGCCAGGTCCCAATGCCGCACTTTGAAGGTACCGAAAACGAGACTATATTTTTTTTATTTTTTATAAAAAGTAACTCTAATTTTATTGAAAATATCGTAGGAGTGCAAGGAAATTATTTTACTACTTAGTGATTTCCAATTTGAACGAGGACGTTAGTTCGTTACGGAAAAAGAAAAAAAAAAAAACACGAAAGCCGTACTTGTAACGCATCGTACGAAATGCAGTCTGCAGAAACTGCGTCTGAGGCGTGCTTCTTCCCTGCATGACTGTCCTGTCAAAATGTTCGCACGAAGTCTGTCTGCGTACTTTTTCGAAGCATACGCACGCATGAAGCAAACAAGCTCCGAAAATGCTCGAAATTCTCTCGTCGTGTCTCGATCGAACACCGCCTCTTTTTTGTACGATGTGTACGATGCGTTTGTACGATGTGTGGCAGCGGCTCAACGCGCGGCGCCAGTGACGTCATCACTCCTTAGGCCTTACATTGAACACTGCGCACGCGCAACCGAGTTCCGCGGGAGGCGTCCGCCATTTAATTGCAAACGCTCTCCGTGGTTTTGAGTTGCACCCTCTCTTAAAGTCTAGGAAGGCTCTCTGTAGCTGGGAAGTAGCGAGGTTGCTGACATTGGCGCCGCCGACGAGACGTCGTGGTGTGTTCCGGTAATGACCGCTACGCGGCGCCACTTTTCAACTTCATTTGTTTGTTTTTTGGTTGTCGCTTAATAGCCGCGGCTGCCGCTCTTTTCCGTCGCCAGTGGGGTTGCGATTCCATAGAAACGTTTAGGGCGAGGAGACCTTGCACCTGCTTGCAATGGCGTCCGAGTTGAAGGTGTGTGTGTGTGTGTGTGTGTGCGCGGGAGATGATGGAGAGGGTGTCACGTGATTCTATCTTTTTGCCGTGATTCCGAACGGACTAATTATTAAGAGGCAGTCATTGGTCAATTGAGCTCGAGCACGTAATCGCTAGTTAATCACGCTAGTTCTGGGGATTGTAGTTTTATGGGGGTCTATCCTGATTAGACTTTCTTCCATTTCCCTTATAGATAACTAGCTTACACTGGGATGCAATTATATAGAAGACTGGATCCTGCGTGTCTTAGGTCGTTGAGAAATGATCTCGAACTGTCTGCCTACTTTCAGACGCTTTTTTTCGCAGACATGTAGACGTTAGTGACATAAAGTAACTACATACCGTCACTCGTTACTCGAATACTAAGTACGTTGCTCGTTACTGCGATTCAAGAGGAACAAGTTTCATTAGCTTGAAGGTAACGCATTATTTTCTCGTTACTCAGAATATGTCGTTTTTACGAAGCTGTAGCCGCTACCATTATTTGTCGTCGTTAATAATTCCTCGCTTTTTAAAGCGTTGATTCCGGCATCACTGTGGCTATATATTGATACGCGTTGTGCCGTAGCCTCCTATATACTGACAAAGCCTGGCAGATCGCCACGAGAAGCAGCCGCCGAAATGGAAAAAGTGGAGCGGCAGACAACGGACGGAAGGAGAGCCACGTGACTGGCGCCCCGCTGCGGCGAGACGCCGAAACACACTTCTCCCGAGCGAAGAAGTGTGTTTCGGGTCCTAGCAAAAGCTGCTGCGCTTACGTCCAGGTTCCCCGAAAAATGGCTCTTTGACGCTCTGTGCTACCAGATCCTCGCGCTCCAAATCTGCGACCGGGCACTCTATATGGCTCCGTCGTCGAACTGCCAGGCTTTGTGAATAGAGAGGAGGCTATGGTTGTGCACATCGATTCATGGTCTATTTGGTGTTTTCTAGTCGTGAAAGTTACAGGCGCCAGCTGGGGTGAGAACTAGGTTGAATACTTATGCCGTACACTTACCTCTCCAGAATTAACTAAATACCGTTAGTCGTTGCTACATCTAAAAGTAGCGAAAATGCATTACTCGTTTCTACTCTTGGAAATTAGCTAGGTCATTTCTTCTTTACCGGAAAGAAGTAACTAGGTGCAGGCAACGTGTTACGATGAAACCTGCAACCATATATTTATTCAAAAATTGCAATCCCTAGGCAAAATATGACGCAACAAAAAGGAAAGAAACACAACGCCTCTCAACGCGGGAATATCCATTGTGTGTGTTCCTGTCTTTATTGCTTTCCTTTTTATTATTTCATTTTTAGACGTATAAATTCAATTAGCTCGTCTGCCTTCCTGCTCTCCCGTCATCTGTTCCCAAAGGCACATAATTCTCGTACACCAGAATTTGGGTTCCTCGGAGTTTGGTGGCTCCGAAATGCGCGTTATGACTCTGCTATTCGCATTTCGATCCCATAGACGTACGTTTGCAAGCAGCCACGCTTCAATAACTGATGTGACCACCAGGGTTTCGAAAAAAGAAAGGCTTCGTTGCGGCGATTGTCTGGCAACCGTTGCTATGCCTTAGCGAGGCTGTTAATACCTCAATAGAACTGGCACCTCAAGTGACATTAACTGTAAATTCAATTTCAACAGTGCCACACGTCAAGTCCAGTTACATTATGGACAAATAAATTCCATTCAGCTCATTTGCCATTTTTGAGTTGCGGTGTGGCACTGACTGAATGGAATTGGCACAGAATGTCGTTTGGCGTATTTTAGGTGCCCGTCGGACATAGTTATAGGACGATTTAACGAGATACAGAAATTTGAGCAAAATTTAGGGGGGACAGGTGTACATTTTTGTCAGTATAGGCGGCGCAGGCTACCGCCCAATATAACGGGTATAAGTATAACCAATGCTATCCATTAATCCATCGCTTGAGTATCGAGCGATCTATACCAGCAGCGAGGCCGTTCTTACAAAGATGTGTATACTCCGACTCTTGTCTCCGTGCGCATTAACCTATATGAAGATTGCTGTCCTCCTAATTATACCGACCTGGTTTGTTTACCCAAGAAGGGTCAGCGCAAAAATTTTCAAAGCCTAGATTTTTTTTTTAATGCAGATTTGATTTTGCTTTTAATTTTTTTTTTTATAATACGTGCAAATTCGCGTAGATATAATGCCGCTGTTTTAACAGTGCCGGCTATTTCGTACCAAATATAACAAAAATAAAGATATATTCGCGGTTTAGTGTCCAACGCGCTCGTCGCATAGACTACTCGTAATGTTCTTTTATTTTTGTGTTTGATTGTTTGCGTGTAATCGCAACCAGTATAGTGTGTTCCCGTTGCGATGAGTACACTGCTCTCGCACTAACCGCTGAATCCTGCATCGCAATGGCGCAGCGCTTCACCGGCCTCGGGTCAAAGGCACCATTTGGCCAGGTCCTGCTCACGATGCTCAAGAGAGGTCGCGTGCTGCGGAGGTCCCGAAATTTTACGGCCTATGCCTGGACCACGACCAGACATGCCGCCGGTGACCGCGGCCATTGTCTTTTACGATTTTGGAAGTCGAAGCACGACCTTCCTTGTCGTCACTTCCGGTACGGGCCCTCATAGATTCACGTCCTTGCTTCCGGTTTGGGAGTTCCCGCGTGAAAGTCATTAAAGACTGATCAACCACTCTTTTGTTACGAGGCGCGAAACTAATTTGATAACGTGAACGCGCCCCCATTGTTATTTATGTGTAGAGGCTACTGTGGGAAAATGTGTTGCTTGCGGTATGCATATTGATCGGTGGTGGCCGCCCCGGCTGTGCTGAAGACCAGTTTGACTCGTAGATACGTAATTAACGAGTGAATGAAATAAATGAATGGACCGCTTGTGTGTGGCTTTCATGAACTTATTTAATTTTGATTTTATTTTGCGCTTGACTGCTAGATACCCAGAAGTGAAGATGTGAACATGATGTGAACATAATTTTTTAATGGTCAGAACGGCTGGGTAACTGACAGTCTAAGGAACGCAGGGTATGATGACTTCCGAGCATCTTAATTATTAGTGCTCGGCAGCCATTGAGGTAGCGGCACCGGCATGTAAGAAACGCTCTAGAACCAATCACATTTCAAGAAGCGAGAACGTCATAAAACCACACCCTACGACTATACAGGGGGCGAATAATCAAAGAAATGGAGGAGCCACCTGTTAAACGGCGACGAAAGACAAATTACAAATTCACTACTCGTTAACACGCAAACATCGTACCGATCACTTTTGGTATGCGTAACGTTGTCAGCACGTGAACTCTTCCACGGCATCAAACATAAACAGGGTCATTACGCTTACCAAGGTCGCGGCGGGGATTTTATGGCGAACCACGACATCAGCAATTCTTTTTCAACCTTTTTTTTTACTTTAATTATAGAATTGTATTGCGCCTATTCACTGCCATGGGGTTTGGAGTAGCGGTCTCACTACGAATACATCGTACAAAAGGCAGTCTGCAGGCACTTTCTGAGGACAGTTTCTTCCATGTATGACACGCTTCACGCATGTTTTAAGCAGGTTTGCTTCACGCATACATATCTATATACTTCGAACATGTCCGCACACAGTTTTTGCATGACCATTGTGAAAGCAACTTTCAGAATGGTCATGCAAAAATGTGTGCGGACATGTTCGAAGTGTACATATCTATCCGTGAAGCAGACCTGCTTAAAACAGGCGTGAGGCGTCTCCGCCGATAATCCTGCTGTCATATCTGTAGCGAACACAGTGTCATTTGCGTGATGTATGAGCAAGTGTGGCTGCGGCTGAACATGGTAGCTTTTGGTTTGCATACGAGCCATTAAAATAGACATTTAACCTAGGTGGAAATGTCTCCCTATAGAACACAATTTGACGAATCCGTAAGCCAGAACCCATAGTAGTAAACCCAATTGTTTCGAGAGAAACAATTGGGTTTTCTATTTCTGTGTCCACGAACCTTTACTCGTGTCGTATCTGCAGCTATAGGGAACGGTTTACCAGCAATTGGCTTCTCCGCAAAGGACTTCAAAAATCAATTAGGCAAGCTTCCAACGGCCTCACCACGTTAGGAGGCTCGGAGGAAGTACCGACGTACATCTATATCTACAACGACATATTACGGCGAAGGTCACGCCAGTTAACATGCACACTCCATTCACTCCTAAGCTGACCGTGCGGTCGAAGGTATACTCGCTCGTTGGATCAGTCCTATACGCGTATCGTTTCCCACGTGACCACGCTCGTACCACACCCACTCGCAGAGAGGGGGGTCGGGTGATAAAGGGAGGCTGTTCATTGGTTCAGACGAGCGCGCAGCCTTTCATCGCACTGCTGCAGCAGCTCCTCGGCAGTGAACGGCGTGCTGTGGTTGCGCAAACGACACCTGCGAACGTCGCCGTAATGTATGCGGTTCTCGACGCGCTCCCGGTCTATACGACGCTTACGCAACGAACGTTCCCATGCTGGTACTCGACAATGCCGAGAGTCTGGAAGCGACGGGCTGATTTGCATGCAGAGCGAGTTTTCTTACGAGGAGGCACGGCGCGAGAAGGGAAAGCCTCGTCGGAGACGCATTCATAACGCGTTCGCGGGTGCGTGACACAGTCAAGGTTCAAGGCGCGTCGAGCTTCCGTCCAAGGAGTCTTCAGACTTCGGGGAATTCCGAAGCCTGCTGCCTTTTATGCCGGGTGTTTCAGCGAGGACTTTCAAAAACTCTTAAAAACGGGGTGGTTGGGAACGAACAAAAAAGTACCACTTTTCTGGAACATACTGCCAGCCACGGAGATGTTATTGATTGCCACGAGGCACTTATTAGCAAACTAATTAACTTTTTCTTATTTATTCTTTTTTTAAATTAGCACAAAGTTGGTGGCCAGTACCGATGGCACGTTTGCAGCTGCGGGAAAAAACAATTTTATATTCGTCTTTAAAACGGAGAAAAGAATATTCTAAGCCCTGCTAGAGCGAAAATATCTAAAACTTTTTCTGCACAAAAACAAAACAAAAAAAAACGAAATGCAGCGACTGATCAGACGCTTTTCTGCGCTCCTCGTGCGCTCGCTGTGTTTCGGTTTTCTGCAGAAAAAGCTTGAATTTTTCTCTCGCATTGCCGGGCCACTAAACTCGTCAAACACAAAGTTGGGGCCGAAGTTGACGGAGCTCACCGACTGGCCTATCACGACGATGACTTTGCGCTTTTTTCGCCGACGTCCAATCGGCCCGCTCCGCGAACTTTCGGTTCCAACTTTGTATTTGATGAGTTTAGGGCCCCAGGGCTTAGGAAAATGTATTTTTCTCCGCGCACACGCGCTTTTGCTTCCACCGGACCTCAACCAAATGACGGCGTGCGCTTAGCTGCCTCGTCATCGCCCGTTCCCTGCGCGCTCGCAATGTTGCCCTTTGAATTGGCGTTCCTATGCTCTCTACACTTCGCGTCTCCCGACGCTCCAATGTTGCACAGCATATACTGCAAGCTGAATCACTGTCCATCGGCCACGTAGCCTTGCTTCGTCCGATGCCGAAATACCTTACATGTTGCCTAGCAACAGGCGATGATGTAGTTCCGAGATGGCCATGATCAGTACCAATCCGCCCAAATCTCACAGGCACTTATGCTCCTCGTAACTGCCATTTGTAAGCATTGGAGGTATGCTTCTGTTGCAGAACTTGAACAACAACACAAAATTTACAGACTTTAATGTCACTTATATGAACTGTGAGCATGATTGACACTGGAGCCTACCCGACAGGCTGGGCCCGGTTTGCGGGTCGGGCCAAGGCCGGGCCTGGCCGGGTAGCACGCATTGTCCTCGGGCTGGCCGGGCCGGCCGGGCCCAGGCCCACAACCTGTTTTATATCGCACTGTTGAGACACCTCAAACCGGGCCGGGCTCGGGCCTGGCCGGATCAGGTAGGCGTCCCATCGTGCTGGGCCCGGGTCGGCGTAAGACTGACAGAAACGGCCGGGCCGGGTCTGGCCTCTATAGGTAGGCCTGCGTGCAGTGTTCGACGATACAACACGTTCGAGAAGATTTTATTTTCTTTCTTAGCCGATTTGCTAAGCGTATATGCGTTCTCGTGATCTTCCTTTGGCACCAGCTGTGTAATTATAGCACCGAGTCATTGTTTTTACTTTGTTTTTACACGTTGGCACTTTCGAGATTCTTCGCCACCTTGTGTCCACGCCTCGCGGGGTGTTTATATTACGTGCCTTTAATTGTGTTTACGCTGCGTGGTCTGCAAAAGCGGGAACCTGCCCGTATGGCATTTCGGGATTAGACTTTTCGTTGTTCTGTTTTGTCGTTGTCTGTGGCTCGAAAAGGTGCTGACAGCCAGGGTAACTCAAACTTTACCTTGAACATGTTGGCAAATTCTGAGACTCGGTGGACCGTAAAAATCGAGTCAAATCAGCATCTAGAATAAAAGAAAAAAAGTACTAAAGAGGAGAGGCAGAAAACAGAGGGCTCGAGACAGCATCTGTCAGAAGAGAAACTCTGTCTCTCTTGCTGTTTTACCTCCCTCTTGCACCCGAATTTTAGTGTTTACCATTATGTTCAATATGCATAAGCTCGCCTGCACTTTAAGCATTTCTTTTTTATTATTAAACTTTACCTTATCTAATTACAATACCGTCTAAATATTTTTTAGTATTTATTTCGGAGGTTTGTCACGAGCGATACATGAAGAAAGTAAAAATAGGAAAGAAAACAAAAACAAACAGCGACGTTCTTGTCATCGGAAGAAGGACTTCTTGAAATAGTTTCAGTTGTGAAAGTAACGTATAATATCTTTGTTGCCGTCAGTGGTGCATCTAAAGCCTTACTTCTTGTACTATATAGGTCAAAACTAATGTTGGATTAGGTCTGATTTGAAAGCATGTGCAGCATATTCATATCGAAATTATCACTAAAGTAAGCGATAGCCTAAGAAATGCAGGGCGTGACTATGGCACCACGTGATGGATCGTACCATCAAACTAATTTCACATGATGTAATATCAATTTTACCTGCAAGATATAATGTTATAGCAAAAATAAAAATAAAAAACCTGTGGGCGTTATATGGTAGTTGTGCTCGAAATATTTATGCATCGTAAATATTTCATTTTAAGTCACATTATTACGAATATAACCTAAACTAACGCGCCTAAAATCTTAGGAATCACAACGCAATCACAACGTATACTATTTTAGCTAAAACAATTGTCTCCCGGTTCTCGTCTGAGCAATAAGATATATGTGTATATATTTCGTGTGACTGTAATGATCGCCTTATTTTTATTTATTTTTTTATTCACGGAACCGCAAGCGTTTACGTTCTCATAGACTCGTCGTAACTCACTGCATGACATCGGTATCATCGTGCGCAGATTCAGTCCCAGCTGCTCTAGCCTGCATATCCCGGCACCGCGTGGGACTGGAGCCTACGCGAAGCAATATTCTTTTCATCCGACGTGTCATACCCAGATGCCTTACGCTTTGTACTTGTTGAGTTTTTCTTCCTTCCTTTTATTACTTTATTTTTTTTATTGACTGACGCGAGAAAGTACGAGAGCCCAAATCCCACCTGTGTTCTACCACGAGGGGTGCGGCGTTATCACGACGAAGCGAGGCCGAGCGCAGCTGCTAGCCTCAATAGGCTTCCGAGAACCACAGTGAAACTAGTGTGCTTTGTCTTGCCGTTTTCCCGACTCGTACGCGATACGTAGATCGCAATCAATCGAACCTAACTGGTAGCCCTTCCCCCCAAACCCCCCCCCTCAAAAAAAAAAAATTAAAATTCTGTAGGGTTGTGTTGTACTAATACCGCCTAGAAAGTAAGGCCTGCTCATGACGTCATAGTTAGTGGACCCCCGACCCGTCCCATGCGGCAAAGACGCTGAAGCTGGACGAGAGACGCCACAAAGCGGCAGACGCGTCCGTCTTGGTGTCGCCGCGTGCTATAGCGTGGCGCAGGTTGTGAGACACTGAGATGCGTGCTGGCTGCGATGCTTACGTGCTACGTGGATCCACAAGTGATGACGTTTTGGAGGTGAAGGGGCAGGCCTTGTCTTGTAGGTGGTATTGACTCGCAACTCTTCAATGTTTAACGCGCGCATAAAAAAAATAAAAAAAGAAGAGCCCTTTAGATTTAATTAGAATAAAAGGCAATTCTTAATACCACGCCTTGTGTCTTGTTAACTTCTACCACGCAAATTCAGTCGGCGTCCTTCAAAACGGTCGGTGAATGAGTTAGCTGTTTTCAACGCCTGTCATTAATTGACAAGCTCGATCACTAGTACGTATTTTTCTTTTCTTTTTTATCGATGTTTGAGAATTAAGTGACGCTGAAGGGCGTCCGTTTTTTTACGATATCATGAAAATGTACGCGAAGTTATACCTTTGCACGGCCATAAAACGAAGGTGATTGTTTCAGCACTTCCGGTATCCCCTGAAATTGCTTTATTAACTGTGATCCCGCGCGCTGCCACAAAAAGAATAGTCATGAAAATTGAGGATGTTGGAAACAGCTAAATTTCTGCGAGTATTATTTCCATGGTTTTCAGATCCACGTGATGTCATCAAACCCGTCTTCGCAGGCTAGAGTCGCTGACAACTTAAGAGTGGGGCATGGCTTATCACATTCATGCTTCTCGCGTTGTGATTGGTTCTTCTGCGTTCTCATCGGCTAATGCCGCAATCTGGTTGGCTGCCGACCGATAATGAGATGCGCGGTACTCACCACGCCCCAATACGTTTCTGAAAAAAACACTGCAATGAAATTATTTTGAAGGGCATAGACGGGACACTTTTTTTCCCGTAATTTTCCCACGAGAAGAAAAACTTTCGCGCGATGTTTACGCCGTTAGACGAAATTTAGGTGGAGGTCACGGCCCGCTCTAAGCCCAGCCCACAAATCATTTGCCCCGCCCATTACTACTGGATTGGCTTGGCTGCTCGGCCGAACATGCTAACGAGCCTGGTGTCTCCCTTTCCCGACATCCGGTGCGTATTGATCTGGCGTCTGACAAAGTCTGCTAGTTGTGCGAGCAGACGCGCAGCAGCCCCGGCGTCGTCTGCCATTTCACCACCGTCGATCGTCGTCTGCCATGCCCGAAGGACGCGGACAGGAACGCTGCCGGTCGGCGTCCGTTTTCGGCTTCGTCCGTCTGCTACTTCGCCCCCGTCTAAAATCTTTTACAACTGTCGCAATACTCGACCATCGAAGCGGCGTTCCAGCGTTCCATCGTTTGTGATCCGACAGTCCAATACAAGCGTTTGTCAGCGTCTGTCGCTGAGCGGTAAAAAGCGACCGAGAGGTCGAAAAACGCAACAAAATAGATATGCAGTATTTTCAGCTTCTATGCTTTGCTATTCTTTTTTCGCATGGCATCTGCTAGCAAGGTGAGAGAGCATCATGACGAACAATTAAAAACGCGACCTAAAATTATTCGCTTTGGCAGATCAGGTGCACTGGAAAACTTGAAGAGCTACTTGCCTTTCGAAGCGAAATGATGGGAACATACCTGGACTAATTTGATACAAGCCGAACGTCCGACGGCCTCCAACTAAACGGCTCGCAAATTCTTACCTTTGTAGGAATCTTCTCCGTGTTGAAACCATGGTCGCAATCACGACGGTTGCACAATCCACAGAGCAGCGGGGCCTCTTTTACGGGAACCAACATCTTTATTCGGCATCAACACGCGCAAAGAAAGAAATCAAGCCAAAGCGGTAAAAATAGTTAATGTGGGACGCCAGTCCCAGCTACGAAGGCAAGCATCCGTACAGCGCTCCCGAAGGCGCGTACGTGCGACAGTTGTTTGTTGCAAACCACGTCGGTTGATGAGATATTGCTCTAAACACCTCTGTATGCTCAGAAGACCCGCACTCGTGAAAAGTTACGAGCGCCGGCAGCCATGTTTGTTAACGTCTGGAACCAAAGCGGAAGAAGCAATCTCAGAATACGTTTGAAAACAATAATGACTCTTTCTTGATTAGTTGCTTCTGAAACATGAAAAATAGTCAATTAAAATACAGTGTCACAAAAAAAAAGCCACATTTTTTTTTTTTTTAATAAATTAGGCATCGCCGAACGCTCATTCTCCGCCCAAAGGTAGCGCTAGAGGTCACAACCAGATGGCAAAGTTTCAGCCGGATCCGATACCTTATTCAAAAGTTATAAGTGATTTTTGAAAATTTCAGTGGGAAAATGGAGCCCATTTTTGCCCATTTTCGGTTTCTGGAGCCACGTGCATGTCGAAAACTCCGTCGGCCGCCATTTTACCGTTGAAAATTTCAGAAAATCACTTATAACTTTTGATTAAGGAATCGGATCGGGTTGAAACTTTGGCACCTGGTTGTGACCTCCAGCGCTACCTCTGGGCGGAGAATGAGTGTTCGGCGAGCCTTAGTTTATTTTCGCAATAATAAAAAATAGAAACTAATTTTTTTGTGACATTTTGTATTATTATGGCACGGAGATACAAATTTTCAACCCATTTTTCACACGTCTATCATATGTCCAGCCAATGAGAGATGTAAGCCCTTAGATCTCTCATTTGTTTGAAACAAAACTTATAATTTTTTATACGTATAGTCGGCCCATCACATTCGTACGAATGTAATGGTTGGCTCGCTAGAAACAGCATCTCAGCTGGGAGTGTGGGAAAGAAAGCACTGCCAAAGCCAGCGCACGAGCTGATCGGGACTCAAGCCGTGTCTCAAGACGCTTGCGCGCCCCAGCGCACATCCGGGATAAGGCCGCGTTCATTGCTGTGCTTTTGTGTTTGCACGCGCACTTTCTGGCTGGCAGGCATTTCGAGCGATCGCTGGTTGGACTGTGATTTAGCACGTGTGGACTGTGATTTTTTTTTGTAAATAATGGACGCGTGCTTAATTCGCGATTCGTATCGGAATACACGATCAAGCCTTTCCGTTTATGAACCCTGAAACGAGAGGGAGTGGCGCTCATAGAGTCGTTGACTTTTGAGTTACAGCATAAACAGATATCTTCCCCGTGGGTAAAGCCAATCCTCGAATTCTTCGAAGAACGTTGTCTGCTGTTCGCCCGAGTGAAGACGTCGCTTTGCTTGGTGCAGCCTTTCCTGCATTGCATGTCGTTCGCAGTTCAACGCCTCCGCTATCTAACATGTGGTCTCCGTGTTCGGAGCGACGTCTCGACTGGGCGCGCCGCGCTTACCCACGCAGAAGCATCCTGGGGTTCAAAATTCTCGCGACGATTTCGTGGAAGAATCTGCGCTCTATGAAATGTTTTAACTAAAGGCCGTGACTTTCCACAGAGCGGGTGCAAATAAACTCTTAGAAAAACCAGATCTAGTAACCTTTTCGTTCTGAAGTATAACATATTATTCTCACGTGCACCTCGCGAACTATATACCCTTAAGGTGAGAGAAGCGACACCTTCGGCGCAAGCTTTCTGCCCTTGCCAAAAAAAAAAGTGTGAACTCACAGGCACGCGCAACCAAGGCACTGCGGAAGCTTGCTAAAGGGTCACTCCTGGTTTACGGGAGGAAAGTATGTCTTTATATGGAGTGCAAGTTCGTATGCATTTTTTGAAAGGGTTTGATGACGTCAGAACGCCGAGTTCTGATTGGCTCTGATTGAAGGATAGCTTGCTTTGAGGTCTACCCACTATCCTTCAATTAGAGCCAATCAGGGCTCGTCATCACAACCCTTGCAAAAAAAGCAGACGAACTTGCTCTACGCACAACGCTAAAAAGAAAAAGAAAAAAAAACATGCACGTATTCTTCTCGAAACTGTTCTTATACTACCTTTTTTTACCTTATGATGAACTGCAGGGTCGGCTCGCTATAACCAGCATCTTAGCTTATCTTAACGTTGGCTTAGACTGTATTCTCCATATACACCAAATCTATGACTATCGTTTAACGATGGCGTATAAATATGCGACATTAGGACCAGAGCTGGATTAAGGCATTTCGGGGCCCTGAGCTAAGGACGCTTCAGGGGCCCTAATGATGATGATGATGGCGACGACAATGATGATAATGATGTCTGGTTAAGGCAATGAACCTGGGAAATACTGCAGTTTTCTTTATTTTTTAATCAATAGAAAGTAGCCTCAATATACAAAAAATTTACCATTCCCGTCTGGTTTCAACTGTACTTTGTCTCACCCTACGATGGACTAAAGGCCAAAGCCACGGGCCGCCAGGTCCAATCACGTTCCACGCTATACTATGATATGGTTAGCATTAATTAGGAGTGGACGAATAATGCTACAAATCCAAAAACGCCGCTTCACTTCTATAGCTTTCAACGCTGCAAAGAGCCTGTATGTCGTGGCTTTCATTGCGATGTGAAATTGTTGAGTCACTCAGTTCTATTAAATTCGAGCCACTGTCCACCCATCCCCTGATAAGTGATCCGAAACAAGGGCACCAATACGCGCATCGAAGCAAAATACCGCACAATTTCTAAGTGGCTCGGGATCAGAGATGGCAAAATTACTTTCAAAAAGTAATTAAATTACATTACTAATTACTTTTCTGAAGACTGCAAAAATGTAATTAAATTACATTACAAATTACTGCAGACTAAAGGTAATGACATTACATTACAATTACTTCCCAAAAGTAATGAAATTACTTTGAAATTACTTTGACATTACTTTTGAATACCTTGAGAGAGTAATTCGTGTTCATTTTATTTACCGCATACACCAACACAGCGTTTACAAAACAAGCCCGTGTTCGCCCTTACAGCGCGTGTGCAGGAACCAGATCCGGGAGAAGCGAGGCGCTTCTCCCGGATCCTTAAAGTGATCCATCCTGAACAGTGGTTTCGCTGTCGCACACGACGTAAGTGTTAAACATGATGAGTAGTTTCTTTAGATGTGACTCAGAAAGACAGTCGACTCACCGGTTTCGCTCTTCATTCAACGGTGAAGGTTTTCGCTAAAAGGGTGATATGTTTCTGTCTTCCGGATTTAGAAGTTGTAGTCCGTGTCTGTTTTTTTAAGTCAGGCAATGGCAGCTCGTTCTTACAAGGAGTCGTCACGTGAAACATTTTCCTTCCGCCTCGGACGCAATCTAATTCTATACTCCCGAGAGCACTATACTCGGCGATAACTTTTCTTGGCAATGCAGTGGAGAGGAGGAGAGCCCGTGCACAGCTTTATTCAACGCCAAAAATGGGAGAGGGAACGCGTGCCTGTATCCTCCACTGCATTGCCAAGAAGAGTTGTCGCCGAGTAGAGTTGACCTATTCTCGGTCAT
Organism: Ixodes ricinus; assembly: GCA_037355805.1. NCBI lineage: Eukaryota > Metazoa > Arthropoda > Arachnida > Ixodida > Ixodidae > Ixodes > Ixodes ricinus. The sequence goes on along the minus strand of JAZHYW010042166.1, from coordinate 6,952 downwards.
TCCTTTCAATGAGCATTTTTCCGAAACACCCGAAGAGCCCAAGTTTTTGCGCATTGTCACACAAAGGGCCCGGATAATTGCTAAACAGAAGCGTAGCCAGTTGAGGAATGGCGAGAGCTTCCTAAATTGTGAAATTTCCCAACAAACGGGGGGCGATATCTGCTTGTAGGCTTATTCCCGAATAAACTTCCCAAGGGAAGGCAGCGAGGCATACCGCGAACGGCACCTGCTTTGCTCGACGACGCACGGAACGTACTGGGGCTTTGACAAGGCATTTGGAATTAAATATTTATTCTGGTCGTTTGATGTTCACAATGGTCGAAGCTTACGGTTTGACCTTGCTTGACGAAAGTACAAGGCTAGGTATCTGTTTGTCCTGTCCTCTCAGGGTTTAAATTATGTTTAACTCACTGGTGATGTGCCCGTCGCCTTGTAGCCTATGAGCCGTTCATCCCTAAGCTGACGCACTGTCAGCTTAGGGATGAACGGTGGAAGGTACGTGTTTGTTGGATCAGTCGCACGTCTATCGTTCGCCACGTAACCACGCTCTCGTTCATACCCACGCGCAGAGAAAGAGACGGGACACGTGATTAAAAGAAGGTGTTTAATTGGTTCTGGTTAGCTTGCAGCTCCCACAACACCGTCAGCTTAGGGATGAACGAAGTATAGTATTATCGTGATGACGCGACGCCGTGAATCTGTCATGCCTGGAGTTCGTAAGCCGTTGTTTTCCAGCGATGTCTACATGCAAGCTTTTCTCCTTCGCCTTTCTAGCCCTCCTTTGTTCGTCTGTCCAGCTCTTCGTACAAGGCTTTGCGCTCAAGTGGCCGTCGATTATTTCCTCTGATGATCTCTCACAACAATTCACCATGCAAAATAATTTTTCTCTTCTTTCTTAAAGCTTGCAAACTAACTTTCTAATTTAGGACTAAGGTAATTTCAAAAGTAATGAGTAATTTTCTAGAAATTACTGCCTGAAAGTAATTCATTACATTACTAAATTACTAGCCTAGAGAAGTAATTCATTACATTACTCATTACTCCGAAAAGTAATTTAATTACTGTAATTCCATTACAGTAATGTCATTACTGCCATCTCTGCTCGGGATTGGATCTGGCGTTCCGTAGCTTGCGGCTTTAGTCCATTGTAGGTCAAGACGAAGTATAGAGACCACTCGGCAAGACCACCGCGGAGGCGGCATGCAGCTTTGTTCCCTTCCCCAGCAGCGTCGAAGGCCGCACTCTCAAAGTGCAAGCGCTGCTCAAAACACGTGTTTGCGCGCACGAGACACGAGCCCGAGTAGGGTGAAGGGGAAGGTGTTTGTGACATTTCCCTTCCTGACAAAAAAAAAAAAAAAGCGGAGCGAAAACTTTAGATTGTGCGGCCCCTCGCATGTTTTCTTCGTTTGCTCGAAGCCGCTTTCAAAAGAAAGTGGACAACCACCCTAAGGGGCCGGTCACCCACCCAAAGGGCCGGCTTTGTACAGGGATAGGAGTTTGCTACGCGAAGTGCGCGTTTGGCCTCGCTGACATCGCCATTATCTTCGTGTATCCCTCTTCTCGTGCTGCGGCAAAGCAGCATCGCTTTCCAAAATATTTTTAGGTTTCGTTTTTTCTTCTACGAGCTTCCGTTATGGGGGTTCCCAGAGAGTGGGGGCCCCTGGGCTGCAGCTCCTTAGCCCGTACCTTCAATCCGGCCCTGATTAGGACGCTCAATATAATTCTTCAATTGTCTGATTTAAAAGAAAAAAAAAGCGATTATTATTCATCAAGAAATCACCATCCCTTGCAAATTCCAAAATGCAGGACCAACTATGGAAAACAAAAACAAAAATTGCTTTTGCTTTACCGTCTAGACTGAACGAATATTTTTGTTAAAAACATAGATATTGTACAATTGTCAAACAGCCAAATAATCAGTTTATTCATTTAATTTCCGTTTTTTTTTTATTACAGTATTATTATATGTACTCCGTCGTAGCTGCTGAACGGGGGCCCGGAGCCTCCTCAAACTGCATTTCTGCTTCTTTTTTTCGTACCGTAATTAAAGCCTGTCAAGCCTGTGGATCGCGAGCGCTTGAAACTCGACCTGACGTGCCAATCCTCTCGTGCGCTAGCTTCGTCAGTGCTTTCTTTCCCCAGTCTCAGCCGAGACACTGTTTCTAGCAAGCCGGCTCAGAAGACGCTATACAAGTAAGCAAAGCCAATTTAATGGCGTGCAAGTGTTGCGCTTTCTTAAAAGAAAACGCTACAACGCGCGACACTTGAATTCACGGGAGACGCTGGATTGACTGGAGTGACATGTAGCGTCCGCTGCAGTATACATTTTGAGGTGAAACGAAGCTCGCGCTTGCGTCGCTGCTGTAGAAAGGGGCTCACAGTACCAGGATAACCTAGCCGAAGTAAAGCGTTCTCTTCATTCTTCGGATAATGGTCAGACTCGAATTCTGCAAGATGTCTATGCTCCTCTGTTTTTCGGGCTTTATCTTTCCGTAATTATTGACTCTTCAAGCTGGAGGTCAACATAGTCGCAAGACGGATAACGTAGTGATAACGTTTACGGCCACGCCTCTCTACAACGTCGAGTCCAAAGCCACGGAGCCACGTCCTGAAGTCCCAGCGCCCAGCTCGGAGGCATTGTTGCAGTTGCGCAACAGAGGAAACAAAAAACAAGAAAAGAAAACAGGAGATCGCTTGTTCGTGGTAACTGCGCTCCGCTCTGCACGCGCTCACAGACGTGACCAAGAAACAAAATCAAATCAGACTCTCGTATGCGCGCCTGTTATATGTCCCCGACTCGTTTTATCCCGCACAAGGCGACGCGAACCGGCCGAGGTTCAAGTTCGGCCAAGTTCGACTTGCTCGAACTTCCAACGCGAACTCCGACAAAAGTTCGACTGAAGTTCGACTTTCGTGCGCATGCGCGAAAATTTGGAAACGAGCTGACACCACCTGGCGGGGGAAAGGAGCAATATTTGTTGGATGTTTTGGTTCATTGCTTCGCGTTACTAACTAACGAAGGCATTAAAAGTACGGTTGCTCGTGTTGAACTGGAAAAAGTAGCGCGAAAAGGCGGAAGACAGTGCCTTGCTCAATAGCGTTTATGTGTATGTTTTGACCTTGAAGTACCAATTATTATGCATGCCATTGTCTTGTATTGTCTGTCCTTTCCCGCTAAAGTCCCTCCTGGGACTGACAGTATTTTTCAAATCAATAAATGGTAAACAAGTGGAAGCAGTACACAAACACAGCGCTGACTTACAACTGAAAGTTTACTTCTGCACGATACAGCGAGTAAAACCTGCGAAGCTGGACGCTTTATTTGCTGTATAGTGCAGAGTTAAAATTTCAGTTGGTAGTCAGCGCTGTGTTTGCGTACGCCTTCCACTTGTCTTCCGTCTTATACACTGTTTTCTTTTCTTTCTTTTTTCACTTCAACAATAAAAGTACCTATTTTTTTGCTTTTATATTGTGTAAACCTTGGTTATTATTTTATAAAATACAAAATGAACTACTTTCTAAATTTTTTTTGTTTCCCAGAAATCAAAATCTTTGTGTAGAAGCCGGGCAACACTGTCCACAAGTCGAACTTCGTCGAACTTTGCAAAAAGGTCGAAGGTTCGCCGATCTAGTCGAACCTCGGATTCGACGAAACATTCGCGACATCCCCTACTTTTAACCAGCCTGCACCACGAGGAGTCGTAATTCAAGACCTGGATGTACCTCCGCTCCTTTGTGCGTTTGCGCGTCGTGTCGTGTGTTTTGAGGCAGGGGCATGCACAGGTGCGTCCGACTCGTTTTGCAGCCAACCTCTGTTCGTCGAGGCAGACGAGGCGCTTCGGATAACAAGCCCGAACGCGCAGAATCTAGTTACGGGGGACTCTATACATACTCACCCGTACACTCTAAAAAAAATAAAAAGAACTCTGTGAGTTCATTTTTCTGCACAACACGGAGACAGCCAATCACGGCAAAGAATACGAGGTTCCCAGCGAATGATGAAGCTCAGAATGAGATGGGATCTCAAAAATGCGATCTGCGCAGGGACGCCAGCATGCGAGGGGTGACGTTTGGTGAAGGGTCAGTTTGAACTTAGAGGAACGAACCAAGAGAGTACTTAGGAAACAGGACAAAACATGCTAGCCGACTTACAACTTTGCTTTAGTGCACTTCTTCTTCATATGGGTAACCTTCTTCATCAGAGGCTGTTCAGTCATACATAAAATAACTATTAGTTATTAAGATGATTTACTGGAGGAAATTATTAAATTTGACGTTACCCGCCAAATTTCATCCTACAAGTTACATGCGTGTGGCAATCCGCGGCCTTGTAGAAATAATTTTGGCGTGTAGGTGTTAGTTTTAATCATTTGCAAATGTTTTTTCCTTTTTTTACGTTTATAGTTATTTTGTGTGTATGTGAACAGCCTCCAAAGAAGACGATTCCGCATATGAAAAAAAAACGTGTACTAAAGCAAAGTTGTTTGCTGTTTTGTCTCGTTCCGTCCTTTCTTTTTATTCATCTCTGTAAGTTTAAACTTATCCTTCACCAACATGTACCAATTAGCTCAACTGAAACCTGTAACCAAGACTGTGGGTTCACTTTCCTGCAGAACACAGAGTCAGCCAATCACAGCGAGCAATGGAAGCTTCGATCCCAGCGAATGACGAAGCTAAGAACATCATTAAATAAAAAGGTGCGATATGTGCAGGGATAATCCTTTTATTGTACGTCGTGATTGGATGTCTTTGTGTTCTGCAGGAAAGTTAAGTCGCGTACCTTTTTTTTCTTCGAGTGTATGCCTCTACTTCTGAAAGTAGAGTATAGATACATATAAATAAATTAATAAACTACAGAGGTAAAGCTATTCGCGCCGAAAGAAACTTAAGAAGCTATCTGCACGAAGATAAAGTTGGAGACAGCATGATATCCATCCACCTTGCGAGAACGCTCCTGGAAAAACGAGTACACTTTATTTCGGCCGCGCAGCAGTCGCCTAGGTGGCGCAAGTTCCGCCACAATTTCAGTTAAAAGCACATTTTTTTTTTAACAGACTGCTTTTTTCTTCTTTTTTTTCTGGATTTTATTGCATTTTCATTTTAGGGTACTTTCAGACCATTATCATCCAACAGAAAACAAGTCCGTTAGGAGGGCGCCACATTTTCGGAAAGTAACGCAAGGAACCTCGCGGAACAATCGGCGTTACGGTTGAAGAATCCGCGAGGTATAAGCCACGAAATCGAGATGTCACGCTTTTCTCCACCGCGGCATCGTTTAGGGTTTACAAACCGCTTCCGCCATCGTATCCCCGCTAAAGTTTCCGAGCCGCCTGGTGAGCTTAAAGACGGCCGAGCAAATCCGTGCGGTCGTTGAGTGCGACCTTATCTCGTTGTCACGTCGCGATCATCGTCTCGGAAAAAGCGGGAAGCCGCACACCGGGGCCCTAACGAGCGGCGGTCCTTGTAACGGATAAAACGACTGCACGAACCCAGGAAGTGGAAAGTGGATGGATTAGGGTCGCTGTGGGTTGCAGGGTATGGCATTCCATCGGACTTTCCAGGCTGGCGTAATAAGCAGGAGGGCATTGGTCACTTCAAGTCACGTGAAGCGTAACGAACTCGTCATATTTGTGTGATCTGGCGGACAATAAATCACTTTTAGAAAAAGTCTAAGTTCACCTAATGTCCATTGATACTTCTTTTTACGAGTAACGTCAATCAGTACAGTAAGTCAAACACATTCCGCTGGATCAAAATGGCGTCATGAGTTCAGTCTTCTGCTGCGCGCGTCGCCATTCGCTTCCTAAACCCTGCAACCGCCATGCAGTCGGCGCTTTGTGGAATGTCGCTACTTGTAGGAAGCTCTTATCTAGGAACTTTAAGTTCACTTTCCGCCAAAACACGGCAACAGTAAAGCACGTCGAGGAACAATAGAAGGATTCCAGTGGATGTCGAACCTAAGAACACGATCATTAGATGTGAAAAATGAGATGTCGGCGGTGAAAGAGAAGGACAACCGAAAGGGAAACGTTATGCTTGCGTGCATCGCGTCTTATCGTATCATCATATCATTCGCTGGGATCATCGCTGGAGCTTTTTCTTTCGCTGGGATCTTTCTATATATTGCCGTGATTGGCCGTCTCGCATGTCCCGCCGGAAAGCGAACTCACCTACCCTTTGTTTTAGAGCGCAGGACCATGCAATACGACACTGACTCGTGAGTCGTAACAAATGCTTTCAACGCGGCACGGTTCTGCCAAGTCACTCGCGATCGTTAAAGGGACTCTACAACGATTTTTGTACTTTCCGAAAATACCGATCAGGACGTATCCCTGATGCTTATAACCCACGAAAAGCGCGTTAGAGTTTCTTTCCGTGCAACAGTATAATCGCGAGAAAAAGAAGAAAAGAAAAAACGAGCAGCGTTTGTTTTCTCAATTTGCAGCCAGGACAAGCGGCCACGTGATCTCGAGCCGATTACCATGCCGCCAATGTTGACCACAGCCGCGCACTGTGGGTTGGCAAAAGCACAGGGCACGCGCTGAGTTCCAGACATTGTTATGGTTCGCTAACTATCGTCATTGCAGCGATTGGACAGGAGCACCTGTCCGAGCGTATTCATTATCACGAGAGCAAGGCACGTAATGCCAGGCCAGCAGCATAATGCTGTATGAGGGGGAGGGGGGAGGGAGTTGGCAAATGGAAGATTTCGGGGGGGGGGGGCGGGCCCCCCCCCCTGGTTACGTGCCTGTCACAGGCCCAAATCAGTTCTCACGCTGTGCTCGTGTGCAATCTACAAGCCGTGTTCAAATATCGTCCAACGCGGGACTATGCCGATACCAATGTTGGCCGACACTGCATGACCTCGAGCTACGTCATCATGGTTATTGAAAGAGAGCGCAACTTTTCACCGGCGAAATTACCGCAACAAAGGTGTCAAGCAATGCACAAT
>JAZHYW010042165.1:0-11585 GCA_037355805.1 Ixodes ricinus | reverse complement strand
TGTTTTATAAATAACTGATACAATACATTTGTATGCAATGTACCAAAACAAAAAAATACGCATTAGAACTAATATTTGCTGTTTTTTTTCAAAAATTCTGAATAGAAACTTGAAGCAGAGTTAATAACGGGAAAAATATATTCTACCATTGATGCATTAGTGTATTCCTGTAAGTGAAGGAATGTTGCTACACTGTTTTCATCAGCTAACTTAATCTACGTGCCACTCGCTGTATGCATGTACTATATCGATGCATGGCAACATAATCTAAATGATGTATTTTGTTGCATGGTCATTGTCAGCGCGAAGAGCATGAGGACGGCGCTATCATGCACGGGTGCCTACATCTTGAAAACTAAAATTATGTATATTTAATTGCAGAAAACTGCGGCATGACCACATTTCGATTACGTTTACGACGGTCAAGTGAGTTCAGGGAAGACGAGCGGTTTCCGATGAAGAACTCCAGCAGGATAAGCATGCCTGAACAGGGAATATGTAGGAGTGGGTTGAGTCAATTGTTCCTTATTTTGAATATTTTCAATAAATTCATATACGAGGGATAACCTAGTAACAAATCTGATATGTATAAGACATTTTATTAATTCAATAAATGTACATATGTGCAAATAAGAAGTTTATAATAGCATAAAAGAACCACATAAGATCATATAAAAACAATATATGTTTATATGAATTGACGAGAACCTTCTTATTACTTTTTATATGATTTAATGTTTGTGTATATGGTTGTTTTCTGCGAACTTATTTAATCATAGGCGTTTATAGACAAAAGCATTTTTTTACATTGTTTAAGTTAGGGACACATTTAGTTAAAAAAATATCTCATGAATCAACGAATGAAATGATTTTTACGGCAATGAAAGTAATCTGCACAGAAGTTCATTATTTGTTTTATACATACTGACGAGACATTGCTCAATGCACTCATAGTTAATCGAAGGCGTTATTCTAAATTTTCCACCGGCGGCTCCACTGATGCATACCTGTTCGTTGCAGAAGAAATAAATAATACAAACTGATGAAGGTAGGGGACCACCACTATTCATTTTCCACAATTTTTCTGACGGAGTTTCGGGCTACACAACCGTTTACTGTCGGAAATTTTATAAATCTGTTCATCATGTCTCCATGGCGCAGGTGACCGATCCAAGGCATGAAACGGGAATAGCCATCTTTGCTATTTTGGAGGGTACGATCTTTAAGTCAGTACTTTTAGCGCGGATGAAAAGTAGACAGCAGCTTTAAGGGACAAGCAAATTCAAATATGTTTTTCGAAGACTTCAGTTTTCATAACATTTAGCATTACATTACTCTTTAGCGCCAAAATACATAAAACACCAGTATCGAGACAACTCCACGCACCAAGAAGAATCAAATACTGTCTACTTTTCAAATCTCAACTGAAATCCAAACTGAAACAAATACACATAATTCGGCACATGACCTTTGCAGGTATAACTTTGCTGTTAGCTTCATCTCCATTCAGCTCAGATCAAGAATGCCCCAGAAAATTGGTCAGAGAAAATTTCGAGAACGTCCATTGGCCCGTTACAACTTTCAGCGAGGAAGCAACCGGTTATGTGCCAGGGAATAAAACATTGCCTTCACAGCCACACCACCCACCACGTGTTTAAAGTTAATACTAGAGTCAAGGTCGGAAAATTTACATAGCTGCTTGAGGCTTTTTTGATAGGAATTTTCAATTCAAACAGACAGGAGTCTCTTGTGTATTTTCTGTTGAACAACATTCTTATTGACTGACTCTAAAATTTTCCACAGTTTTGTTCCAATACAATATTCAATATTAATTTAGTTTTTCCTTATCACTATAGTATCGGCTTTTTTTTAATAGCTATTCGGTTTCTGGCAACGGCTCCTTTCTCATCTTTTTACACCAGCACCCAGAGAATAATTTATTATGAAATTGACCAAATGGTGTTTTCAAAACATAAGGGAATTCACACTCAAAGAGCATATCTTTAAGTTTTTAAAGAGTTCACAAGCCTGGGCTGAACGCTCACCTTATGACCATTGCCCAGGGAATGAGGAACTGATACTGTCATAATCAAGGCGCAAGGATCCTTTTCTTGCCCACGTTGGCCGAACCCCACCAAATGCACTCGGTGATTTCGATAATGCCCAGGTAGAAACGTCGCTGCACTACCAATGCTTACACAAGCAAATTTTAAAACACTTCAGCTTGCCCAAGGTCTTGAGCAGGTCCCACGGCGGGAGCTGTTCGATGGCCCCAACGGCTTCCAGTGGCAGCCACAATAAGGCAGTGCTCAAGATAGCGACGATCTTGTTGGCATTTACCAGAGTATGCTACGGAGCTCATGTGCAGTTCTCGCCATGTTCGCTCCTGGTTCACCGCTCCAAGTGACGTCAATGTTCCTCATTCTGGGCAGGTCCCTGCACTCGGGTCCTAAGATTTCTGAGCTGTCCTGACAATCTCCGGAGTTAGTGAATGTTGGCACGAAGGTTGCCATAAAGAATATATCACTTCTAGATGCCCTCCAAGTGTGTGCAGGTTTCATGGTCTAACACAGCCAGTATGACAGCTAGAGACACTGAGGTCAGTTTCACAATGAGTGGCGTGTGTTGGTGTCCGGAAAAGAGGGGTTCTTCTTTAGTGTTGCCAGAGGGCTTTGTTGGGAAAATCGATGCCGCGATCGAATAAAATTTCAAGCGAGTGGATGTTGCAATGAAAAGGGAGAGGCTATGGCAATAAAGACTGTGCGAGCACCTGGAGTCACTTTACGAGGGGATTAGCTGAATGTTTGCATAGCGTAAAAATGAAACACGTTTGGCATCCTCTGTAACTCTGAATTAGAGCGTATTTTGAGAGGAGGAGGTAAGGTAGAGAGGCTATGCCTCCTCCTGCCTGCCTCCCATGTAGGGAAACATTATGGAAAAATTTCACTACAATAGCGGAAAAATTTCCCCGCCAAATTCAGCGGGAAAAATTTCTCCGCTAACTTTAGCGGAAGAATTTCCTCAATAAATTTAGAGAAAATAAATGTCCCGCTAAATTCAGTGAAAACATTTCCCCCACTAAAACTTAGATGAAAAAATTTTCCCGCCAAAAGTTAGCGGAATATTTTTTCTGCCAAATCTAGCCGAAAAATTCCCGCGCTATATTTAGCGGAAAAAATTCCCCCATTAAATGAAGCGGAAAAAACCCTCGCTAAGTTTAGCGGGAAAATTTCTCCGCTAACTTTAGCAGAAAATGCTTCCCTACATGTAGAGGCGAGCAGGAGAGGAGGGGCGCATAGCCTCCTCTCCGTACCTTTCCTCTCTCCCTTCCTCCTCAAGAGCTGCGCTCTAATTCGGAGAGTTACAGGGGATTGTAAACGTGTTTCATTTTTTTTACGCTGGAAAACACTTGCAGACGCGAACATTCAGCCTTCTTAATCCTCGCTCCCAAGTGACTCATAAGACAGCCTCCGCACAGTAGCCTCGTGCTACATAGCCTCTCCGTTTTTCAGTACAACATCCACTCGCTTGAAGTTTTATTCGATCGCGGCATCGATTTTCCCAACAAAATGCCCTCTGGCAACACTAAGAAGACCCCTCTTTTCCGGACACCAACACACGCCACTCATAGTCTATCATGAAACTGACAGAAGGCCTCCAGTTGTCCCAACTGTCATACTTGTGTGTATTCAGACCATGAAGGGCGTACACACACTTGGAGAGGCATCTAGGGGGTGTGCGTATTTGCGGCTTTGTAAGCAACCTTCGATGTAACATTCACTAACTCCGGAGGTGCCAGGACGGGCTCAAGGAATATCTTAGGACCGAGTGCAGGGACCGCCCAGGGTATGAGGAATATTGACGTCACCCAGGGCGGTGAACCAACTAGGGGCAGGGGGAGGCATTTTGCTTCCTGCGCTCCAACAATGGCGGAAATTTTAACCACGCAATGAACTCCGTGACATGCTCGATGGAGTTGCACATGCCGAAGTAGGAACGTCGCTGTCTTTGAGCACTGCCACCTATTGTGGCACACGCCACTGGAAGCCGTTGGGATTATCCGGTTTGCTCCACCACTCCGTGGGACCTGCTCAAAGGTTGTGTCGGATACTGTTGTCGGAATACCTGTGACAGGTACAATTGTTTTAAAATTTGCTTGAGACTGTCGTGGGCCACAAAAGCGTGGCAGTGCCGAACGACAGCGACGTTTCTACCTGGGCATCTGCAAGTCAATCGAGGATATCACCGAGTGCATTTGGTTAAGGGTTCGGCCAACGTTGGTGTACAAGAAGAAAAAAGAATCCCTTGCACCTGGTTGGTTGATTACTCTTGGTAACATCAAAGTTCCTCATTCCCTGGGCAGAGTACCTGCAACTCGGTCCTAAGATTTACCTTGAGCACGTTCGAGACCCCCGGAGCTGGTGAATCTTGCAAGAAAGGTTGCTTACAAAGCTATGGATACAAAGCCAAAGATGTCTCTTTGAGTGTGTGGATTCCCTTATATTTTGAAAACACCAGGAGGAAATTCGGGACAACTGAGGCCATTGGTCAATTTCATAATAGAAAATTATTCTCTAGTGCTGGTGTAAGACGAAAGAGGGCCGTTGCCAGAAGGCATGCTTGGTAAAAAAGCCGATGCCGCGATTGATAAGAACTTCAAGCGGGTGAATATTGAATATTGTATTGGAAAAGACAGAGGCTCGGGCACAAAAAACTGTGAGAGAGCCTAGGTTTGAGTCAGTCGAGAGCGAGGACCAATAAGTCTGACTTTGTTCAGCGCAGAAAACACACAAAGACTCCTGTCTGTTTGAGGCTATTGGGACTGAGAGAATTCCTGGCAAAAAAGAAAAAGAAAAAACTTTATACCTCAAAAGCAGCTGTAGTGTTTCATTAGTGCGGATCCGTTCAGGGTTGCCGACTCTGAAGTTGTGCCGTAACTTTTTAAACGCATTGATTGGGTAATTGGTCAGTGTTTAGTGTGGCTGTTGAAGGTATGTTTTATTCCCTGGCACATAACCGGTTGCTTTCCTCGCTGAGATGTTGTAACGAGGCCAATGGTAAAACTCGCGTTCAGGAACTCAAGCGGCGTGGCCGATTGAACATTTTCTGGAACTTTTAGTTCTTGATCTGAGCTGAATGGAGGTAAGCTAACAACAAAAGTTATACCTGCAAAAAAAAAAAAAAGTGCGTGTGCCGAGGGTTATGTGTGGCCCCGATTTCGAGTTTGAGTTTCAGTTGAGTTTGAAAAAGTAGACAGTGGTGCCCCGGTTCTTCTTGAGGTTATCTCCGTGAGAAGATTGTCTCGATACTTGGATGTTTTTGTCTTGTACGAGCGCGCTAAGGGGGTTAATGTAATGCTAAATGTTATGGCAGTCTTCGAAAAGTGTGGGGGTTGGCGTATATTTACATTTGAGGAACCTAATGAGGGAATTATCCAGTTTCTGAATTTGTTGCTGTCCCTTAAAGAAAAAATCATGTTTGCTGGTCCTTTCATCCGCGCTCTAAAAGGCAATACTTGACTTAAGGTCGTGCCACTCAAAAATAGCAAAGATGGCTATTCCCGTTTCATGCCTTGGATCGGTCCTCCAGGAGGTCGTGCGTGCACTCTATGGAAGACAGCTTAAAGGGGATGGTGAGTAGATTTAGGATGTCGGGGTTTCCGTTGGTCTTTTTGGCCGATGTAGCTAGCTCCGTTTTAAGACAAGCAAGGGGCATCAGAAGAGAAAGACAGGTGTGGAGAGAAGTCGAATAGTGGTGGTCCCCTACCTTCATCGGTTTAGCATTATTTATTTCTTCTTTGGCAGACAGATGCATCAGTGAACCACCGGTGGAGTTATCCGAGTAGGAGATAACGTACCTTCGGTCTAACATGAGTGCCAATTTGTAAGTCGATATCTCGTCGGCCTCTCGTTGCCTGGTAGGCGTGCGCTGTATTTTTTGTTAGGTGAACATTTGAGAGAAAGTCTCTGGTTGGGGAAGCAACAACAACAATAAATGAAATATACCTGCTCACTGCCTCGTTTAAAGGCGGAACCCCACTGCTTGCGAGACCGGCTCGGTCTCTTCTTCAGGGGTTGACTGCGGCTATGGCCGTTGAGGAGCAGTTTGCTGTTCTCTTCTTCTACGGCAGTGTTCATCGTTTTGCATCGGTGAGGTGGCAGAAGTCCGTTCACGTAGACGGTCGGCAGAGTGCCGAGGGATCTATTTATGTTTCTCTGGAGTCGTTTGTAAGGTGCCAGGATTCAATAAAAAAGTCTATGTCTCGGGATGTGGTCTCAGTCAGCCAGGATGCTGGTGTTGGCAAAGTCAACTCTGCGGTCCTTGACGTACGCAGTGCTCGGCTACGGCGCTTCGTTCATGGTCGGAACTTTCGAAGACATCGTCTCTTATGCTGGCGGATTCTCTCCTGAAAGTTCTTCGCTTCCCCGATGTGTGCGACCGGGCAGTCCGCGCAGGGAATTTTATAAATGACGCCTTGTGCTCTTTCCTTAGGCGGGCGATCCTCGGCACTCTGCCGACCGCTCCCTACGTGAACGGACTTCGCCACCTCACCGATGCAAAACGATGAACACTGCCGTGGTAGGGGAAGAAGAAGAAAACAGGGCCAGCTCCTCAACGGCCATAGCCGCAGTCAACCCCGAAGAAGAGACCGAGCCGGTCTCGAAACGTAATGGTTCCTGCCTTTGAACGAGGATTTGGTTGGTGTATATTTCATTTATTATTATTGTATTTTTTGTGTGTGTATTATGTATAAGAAGTGTCCCCTTGTTTCATCTTTGTAGGATGAACTTCTGTTGCGAGTTAGCCGCTTTCGTGCCGTAAGCTCGTTTTCTCTTCGTTAGTTCATGTGTTTACTGAGACTGTTTTTTTATCCTGTTTAACTGTTAACTAGAAATAATGTGTCTTCCCTAGCAAACAATCTTATATGTAAAAAAATGCTTTGTCCAATAAACGCCTATGATCAAATAAGTTCTTGTAAGAGGTAAAGCAACCATATACGAACATTAAAAAATCATATAAGAAGTAATAAGAAGGTTCTCGTCAGTTTCTTAGACCTTCTTATATAAACATATATTGTTTTTATATGATCTTATGTGGTTCTTTATCTACTTATAAACTCTTATTTGCATATGCGTTTATTGAACCAACTAAATGTCTTATACATATCAGATTTGTTACCAGGCTATCCCTCGTATATAGAGCCCACTGCGAATTACAGACGAAATATTCAAAATAAGGGTTTCCAATTTGATCAAGCCCACTTCACTACATATTCCTAATTCGAAGGCATGCTGACTTCCATCCTGCTGAAGGGTTCTTCATCGGAGGCATCTTGAAAGTTCTCGTCTTCCCTGAACTCACTTGAACCCAAGTCATCAGAAGCGGCAGATGATGAGTCATGTGCAAGATAATTGGTTTCAAATTACAATGCCAAAATGTAGCACAATCTCGCTAAGCGTTCTATGTACGCGTGACGCCACCATATTTTTAGTTTTCAAGATGTAGGCACCCGTGCACTTGATAACTCGCGCCGTCTCGTGCTCTTCTCGCGCTGACACCCAGCGGTGTTGTCGCACGTACAGCCAAGCATCGTTTAGACATAGACATGTTGCCATGCATCGTTTCCATGGTACATGCATACAGCAGTGGCGTGGATAAGTTAGCTGATGAGAGCTTCTTTTGTAGTCTTAACCAACATTCCTTCACTTGCAGGGCACTACAAATATGCAATCATACGGTAATGTTAGGGCTCGCATAATTTTCCCGTTATTGAACTCGCAATGTTTACCAGAGTTTCGCATTCAAGTACACGAAAACAAATTGCTCTGTTAGATCCTCGAGGAGCAGAGTTCCTGAATGCGTGACGTGACACATGTTTTTGGTACATTGCATACAAATGTAGTCAAGTGTACTCAGTTATTTACATAAAACGACTTACAATGCGGTATAATAGTGATTCTAATAGATCATATTAATTTTCCACTTCGATCTGAAGCCATAAAACTGACGAGTGCGCAGCTTGATGCCCCAGGATGCGGGGCGAAATTCCTGAAGCGAGTTTAAGCAGACTGTTTTTGGCATCAACTCAAAGTGTTGTGTAATCACATTGCAGAACAGCATATGCAGCACCTCTAACAACTGTTTTTAGAATTATTGAAACGCTAAATTTTTAATGTGTATGAGGGTGCAATTTTGACCATAAGGGATTAAGGGCAAAATGACTTCTTTAATGAGTTGACACAAACCAAAACAAGAATTGACCGAAGAAAAATGAAAGTGCAAATATTATGGAAAATTGGAGTGAATCAGAAGCCAACAAGATTGCTTTATGTTTGCCTAGCAAGGCGAAACCAGGTGCGAATACAATGTGTAAATTTACCGAGTGACATAACAATCGCCTCACATCCCGATTCACTTCCGGTGGCACTCAAGATTTTGCTAAAACCCAGTCTCCACAAGGGCCCCTCAGAGCATTTGCGAGGAACTGTGCTCCTTGTCGGTCTTTCTCATATTGGCCAGTGACAATCTCTCGCCGTCTATCTTCATTTTGGCATATTAGTAATGCTCAAGTGAACAGCAACTAAATTTTAGCTTTTTTTTCTCTTAAATATAGCTTATTAATTATAAAGACCTCAGAAACACCAGTCGCAGGCTGAAAAATGAAAGATATATTAAAATGAATGAAATTATTAACAAATTTCACATAAAGATGCTCCTAAAGCTTCATAAGAATGCCCTGTCACCACTGGACCCGTAAGAGTAATGCTCTGTTGCGAGAGCACGGCGTACGAGTATGTGCAGAAGCAGGCTTGTACACAAGCGCGAGAGATTGGCGGAGCATTCCAAAGTTGAGTAGGCAACGCTGGACTGCAGTGACAAGCTTTGTAGAGCCGTTCCCGCGTTGACAAAGCTGACGCCGGGGCAGTGGCGTCAGCAGGGGGGGGGGGGGCAGGGGACCTTCCCGTGTGCAGAGCTCAGGGGTTGCAGCTGGGTGGTGAATGTTGGGGAGGGGGGGGGCGGGGGTGTTGCGGCAGGCAACGATCCGGGGGGTTTGCGCGGGCTACGATGGGGGAGGAAGAGGGTCTAGGTGGGCGATGAGCGGGGTGGGGGGGAGGGAGGGGGAGGGGCGTGGTTTAGGCGGGATTACCACCAAGGGTGCAGGCTGACCCTTAGTTACGTCACTGCGCCGGGGTTGATGGCCAGGCGGCCATCCCCTTCGAAATTATTGTTTACTTTGTTGGACGGATTAAATGTTCACGACTTTCGATATCTTTAAAGCAAGATGCCGTGCTATGTGCGACAGAGGGCTCAGCCCTATCGAACGCATTGTACAAAGGCGCTAAAGTAGTAAGCGGGCCAAACAACAGTACGGCTCGTCCTACAAACTGCATCGCTTGACCGCGGTCTCGCTGCGACCAAGGCAGCACCGGTGCAGTCGACTGATGTCGTCATCATAATACTATTCATATTGACAGTGTATTGTGCACACACAACCACTGGTAGCCTGCAGTGCAAGCGCTCCCCAAACGTGGTGGTCGTGGCGATGGAGCTGGAGATGGTGCGATCGCTCAGTCCTCGGGTATTTTGACAAAGCGAGGTCGTAACGCGATGATATCATCAAGTGAAAAAAGCTGATAACCAGAGTAGGCTTTGCTCTGAGAGATACGACGACGCCACGGTCACAACCTTGCACGACGGATATTCTGAGAGCCATAGCACTCTCCAACAGCTGAATTGAAAGTGCTTCTTTTAAGCGTGTATTATAGAACAAAACACACAGCCATCCCCTCAATATCCAAGCCTTAAAACTTCCACCGAGTATTATGATTCATTTGTACCATTGTCTTTTTTGTGGTTTTTACAGCATTACCACTCCAACTCCTGAATAAAAAAAAACAATTTATTAAAAAAAAAAAGAAAACACGCGAGCTGATTTGCCTATATTCAGCCTCCTGAGCATCTGGGCTTATGAGCACATGGAAAAAAGACAATGAATTGGTCAAGGTCTTTCAAAAGTATAGAGAGCACTGGGGTTTTAGGAGCGTCATTATTACAAACTGCAAGCTACCGCAACAAATGCTTGTAAACTTTAGCTGTAAGAAGTGATAGAGTACGGGTGAACAGTTAGGAAACTACATACTTCTGAGCACTGTGACGGGGAAAATAAAGTAATTGGAACTGCACTGAATGTGTAGTTCCGTTGATTTATTTTTCTCCATCTCGCGGTTCACATGCATTTCTTTGTGATTTTTTGTAAACATCTGATGCAATCCCAAACTTGAAGCTTGTCTACTGCTCACAAACATCAAGCTCCTCGGCAAGGGAACAATGATTCCACTTATTTCCTCTGTCTTGAAAGCTCATATATACTCTTGCTAATGAACTGGGAAAGACGCTATATGGACCGTTCTTTTCTCGGGTTCAATTAATGGCTTCCCGCGGTACAGTAGCTGACCAATATATCATAATCCACCTGGAGACGAAGGAATGGAATGACTTGGCACACTGAAAGAATGCCAGTTTCATGCCGATGTCTGAAAACTCAGTCGGCCAGACTCGCACCTCGCAATCACCACGTGACCAGTCTGACTGTGTCCCTAGAATTGAAAACATTATCATTTAAAACAGATCGATTCCTCTGAAAAATGGCTGTTGTTAGGACTGATTCTTGGCTTACTGCAGATGAGGCTGTTCCGGTAGAATAAGGTGTGATTCAGGTTGCGACTAAAATTCTTCTCTTCAGATGGCGTCTGCTTGACGTCGGTCGTAAGTGCTGCAAACCAAATGTGGTTACCTCACCGTGCAAGTGTGCTTTCTTTAGGTTTGGTGTGTTGTGTGCCTACCGCAGGCACGAATGGAACACTCGATAAGAAACCTGGCGCTGTTACTGGGCCTTTGGTGCCGCAGACAACGAACGTCAGAGCCCGCTGGTCTTCACCACCTTTTCGATGAGTTTTAAAGCATGTTCTGAAATTCAAACCTCTGCATGATATCTTTCCTCATCGTCCCGATCAAGGTATTTATACTGAAGATAGTGTCTTACTCACCAGACGTGGCACCTGGAGCTTTTGCGCCTTCGACATTGCTGTCGATCATCGTTTCCTCACACTCGTGCATGACGGGCCCGTCACGACCAGTTTGATTGTGGCACTAGAATCGATGAAGTGATCGTGAAAGCAGATCTCGACGTCCAAAATTAAAACCGCTGTCATGATAATTTATAATCGTCCCAATTAAGGCGTTCATAATGAAACTATTTTTATATGCACAAGACGAGGGACCTGGAGCTTTTCGCGCCTTCGACATTGCTACTGATCGTCGTTTCCTTGGAATCCTCCATGACAAACATGCCACAACCAGTTTGATTGTGGCCGCAGAATTGAAAACATCATTATCAAAACAAATCTGGACCCCTCTCAGAAACGACTGCAGTTATGACTGATTTTTGGCTTAGTGCAGGTCAGGCTGTTCTGGTAGGGTATATTATGATACACAACTTGCGACTGCGATTCTTCTCTTCGAATTGCGTCTGATTGACGTCGCTCGTAAGTGGTACAAAACAAATGTTTTATGCCTCTCCGTTC
>JAZHYW010042164.1:0-16765 GCA_037355805.1 Ixodes ricinus | reverse complement strand
CACACGTCGGACATGGATCTCTCAGACAGTGATCACGATGTGGCAGACGCCACTTTTTCTGCACCAGCTTTACCTGATGCACCTAGTTCAGACGAAGATGATGCCAGCGATGACAGAGAACATTCAACCTCGTGCAGAACCAAACGGATGTCGTTATGGGAAGCCGGTCAAGGGTAAGGGTCAAGACTGCAAATGTTTGCATTTTTACATGCCTTTCCTGAGAATTAAACCAAAAGCAATACTTATTTTACTCTTCCTTTTTTTATGCAGGCCAATTTCATCTTGAATGGCAGATTTCTCTGCTGTCGCTGACGGCCAGCAAGGACAAGCTTCCTGGGCTACCAATGAGTACTTCCAGCAGTACATCACTGATGAAGTTTTCGAAAGTACGGCAATGGCAATGAACACGAAACATGTCGCTGAGACTGGTAAAAGTCTTCACACATCTGTGGAGGAGGTGAAAGTATTTTTTGAAATTTGGGATTCAATGTTCTACCTAGGCTACCCACAAATCAGGATGTACTGGCAGAATAGTATGAGGGTGCCTTTCATTGCGAACAGGATGTCTAGGAATAGATATTTTCAACTGCAATCTCAACTAAAGGTTGCAGGGAGAGGGACGTCCAACTTGTTTCAGTGGGCGGGTTCCGGCATTCCCGACCTCTGCCCCCGAGACCTAGAGGGCCTGCGGCTAAGCCGGTGCAGGAGCGCATAGACGCAGTACGCAGCTCTCTCCCCGAGCACATCAATCAGGGCATTGATAACTATGTGTTTTCGGGTGACGTGACCGATCTCGCGCTTCAGGCTCAGGGGTTCACTGAACTTGTGGCGAGACAGCCCATCGATTTTGACTTCGACGTATTCTGGGACATCTTCCTCCGCATGTCAGCGGATCTTCCGCTCGACGAGGAGGGCAATCTGGCACTCATTGCCGTCCCGGACATTACCGTCGCCTCTCTCATGTCACAGCAGCAGACCTCGTCATCCGCCGGTCTCCTTCCTCTCGTTACGCTCTTTGGCTCGCCCTCTGGCACGAAAAAAGAAATGCAGGCCAGTGCCACCATGGTCAACGAGCGGGTGTTGTCACACGACGGTCCACCCGACAGTCTGCCATTTAAGCCGACTGCGAAACCTGAGGTCATCAAAAAAGGTAAGAAGGTCAGGGTCATCTACAATGAGAGCCAGGCCAATTACATGGTGCTTAGGCATGTCTTTGGCGACATTGTCACCACCGAGAGAGATCCCGCATCTGGCAGGTGCATTGGTCTGGCCACCACTGAGGGGCCTCCCGCACCATCTTCTCCCGGTGGTTTCATGTCTACCATAGGCGCACGGGCGGTGACTGGCCCTCGTTTCTTGACTGGCTAGAGACCGTTTACGGCCACGAGTCGGATAAGAAATCCTGGGAGGCATCGCCCGGTCCAACAGACCTTTGGGCATATCTCATCATGTTACTTGTGCAGGTCGATCTTGCAGAGCTGTCGCCGGGGGCGATTCGGCTGCTATGCAGAGCTCTGGCTGACTATGCTTGCCCCGCAATCCAGGTCCACGGCAGCCGCGTTTTCCACGCGCCCTATAGGATTGGCTCCGGTTCCTACCTGACAGCGCATGGGAACACTTGGCGCCACTCCTTTATGGCCGACTATGTCCTGGACAAGCTGGCGGCGGAAGGCAAGATTACCGAGGAGGAGGAGGAGTACCTACGGCAGTTCGACGTGCTTGGGGACGACTTTCGCGGGCTCGTCCTCTCTCGCGACACGGCCGAGCTGTTCGACAAGACCATCGACCAGGTCTTCGGGACCACTACCACCACCTCCACGCCCCCATCTTCGGCAAGCCCAACGAAGGTGACTCCGTGGAGTTCCTACGGAGGCGACATGTTCGCCTGGGAGATGAGATCCGCACGTTCCGAGAGCCCGTGCGGGTCTTGGCCAAGCTCATCCATGGCCAGGCGGCCACGAGCGTCGCACGCTTCACCGCCTCTCTCCAAGCAATGCTCTACGACATTGGATACAACCCCTGGCTTCACGATGTCCTCCTCAGGCTTGTTCCCACTGGCCCCGTCAACCAGGCCGAGTATGAAAACGAGTTGGAAAGAAAGGTTCGCAAGGTTCCCCTCATGGATGCAAACTTGAGTCAGTCAACTTGAGTCAGTCAGCATCAGTGACACAACAGCTGACGAAATCCTCGAAAGAATTGCACGGGGCCACACGTCGGACATGGATCTCTCAGACAGTGATCACGATGTGGCAGACGCCACTTTTTCTGCACCAGCTTTACCTGATGCACCTAGTTCAGACGAAGATGATGCCAGCGATGACAGAGAACATTCAACCTCGTGCAGAACCAAACGGATGTCGTTATGGGAAGCCGGTCAAGGGTAAGGGTCAAGACTGCAAATGTTTGCATTTTTACATGCCTTTCCTGAGAATTAAACCAAAAGCAATACTTATTTTACTCTTCCTTTTTTTATGCAGGCCAATTTCATCTTGAATGGCAGATTTCTCTGCTGTCGCTGACGGCCAGCAAGGACAAGCTTCCTGGGCTACCAATGAGTACTTCCAGCAGTACATCACTGATGAAGTTTTCGAAAGTACGGCAATGGCAATGAACACGAAACATGTCGCTGAGACTGGTAAAAGTCTTCACACATCTGTGGAGGAGGTGAAAGTATTTTTTGAAATTTGGGATTCAATGTTCTACCTAGGCTACCCACAAATCAGGATGTACTGGCAGAATAGTATGAGGGTGCCTTTCATTGCGAACAGGATGTCTAGGAATAGATATTTTCAACTGCAATCTCAACTAAAGGTTGCAGGGAGAGGGACGTCCAACTTGTTTCAGTGGGCGGGTTCCGGCATTCCCGACCTCTGCCCCCGAGACCTAGAGGGCCTGCGGCTAAGCCGGTGCAGGAGCGCATAGACGCAGTACGCAGCTCTCTCCCCGAGCACATCAATCAGGGCATTGATAACTATGTGTTTTCGGGTGACGTGACCGATCTCGCGCTTCAGGCTCAGGGGTTCACTGAACTTGTGGCGAGACAGCCCATCGATTTTGACTTCGACGTATTCTGGGACATCTTCCTCCGCATGTCAGCGGATCTTCCGCTCGACGAGGAGGGCAATCTGGCACTCATTGCCGTCCCGGACATTACCGTCGCCTCTCTCATGTCACAGCAGCAGACCTCGTCATCCGCCGGTCTCCTTCCTCTCGTTACGCTCTTTGGCTCGCCCTCTGGCACGAAAAAAGAAATGCAGGCCAGTGCCACCATGGTCAACGAGCGGGTGTTGTCACACGACGGTGTCCACCCGACAGTCTGCCATTTAAGCCGACTGCGAAACCTGAGGTCATCAAAAAAGGTAAGAAGGTCAGGGTCATCTACAATGAGAGCCAGGCCAATTACATGGTGCTTAGGCATGTCTTTGGCGACATTGTCACCACCGAGAGAGATCCCGCATCTGGCAGGTGCATTGGTCTGGCCACCACTGAGGGGGCCTCCCGCACCATCTTCTCCCGGTGGTTTCATGTCTACCATAGGCGCACGGGCGGTGACTGGCCCTCGTTTCTTGACTGGCTTGAGACCGTTTACGGCCACGAGTCGGATAAGAAATCCTGGGAGGCATCGCCCGGTCCAACAGACCTTTGGGCATATCTCATCATGTTACTTGTGCAGGTCGATCTTGCAGAGCTGTCGCCGGGGGCGACTCGGCTGCTATGCAGAGCTCTGGCTGACTATGCTTGCCCCGCAATCCAGGTCCACGGCAGCCGCGTTTTCCACGCGCCCTATAGGATTGGCTCCGGTTCCTACCCTGACAGCGCATGGGAACACTTGGCGCCACTCCTTTATGGCCGACTATGTCCTGGACAAGCTGGCGGCGGAAGGCAAGATTACCGAGGAGGAGGAGGAGTACCTACGGCAGTTCGACGTGCTTGGGGACGACTTTCGCGGGCTTCGTCCTCTCTCGCGACACGGCCGAGCTGTTCGACAAGACCATCGACCAGGTCTTCGGGACCACTACCACCACCTCCACGCCCCCATCTTCGGCAAGCCCAACGAAGGTGACTCCGTGGAGTTCCTACGGAGGCGACATGTTCGCCTGGGAGATGAGATCCGCACGTTCCGAGAGCCCGTGCGGGTCTTGGCCAAGCTCATCCATGGCCAGGCGGCCACGAGCGTCGCACGCTTCACCGCCTCTCTCCAAGCAATGCTCTACGACATTGGATACAACCCTGGCTTCACGATGTCCTCCTCAGGCTTGTTCCCACTGGCCCCGTCAACCAGGCCGAGTATGAAAACGAGTTGGAAAGAAATGTTCGCAAGGTTCCCCTCATGGATGCAAACTTGAGTCAGTCAACTTGAGTCAGTCAGCATCAGTGACACAACAGCTGACGAAATCCTCGAAAGAATTGCACGGGGCCACACGTCGGACATGGATCTCTCAGACAGTGATCACGATGTGGCAGACGCCACTTTTTCTGCACCAGCTTTACCTGATGCACCTAGTTCAGACGAAGATGATGCCAGCGATGACAGAGAACATTCAACCTCGTGCAGAACCAAACGGATGTCGTTGACATGGAAGCCGGTCAGCGGGGTAAAGGTACGCGTATACTCAACGTCACTGTAACGTCGACGGGCGCGGTGAAGCGCAGCGCCGCGCAGACACTGATCGGTCGCAGATATCGAGTTCCTGGTAGCCGGCCAATGAAAATCGCGCGGTTCTGCGCCACGCTGCGCTCACCGCGCTCAGCCGCTTGAGTATGTGTTTCCGTCAAATCCTTTTCTTAAGTGCTCGCATGCAGGTTGTTTTTGTCTATCTTGCAAGAAAACATAACTAATATAAATAAATTAAAAAAAGGAATGGAATTTGTAAGACGAGATCGGTAGTCTACCTTAAGCGAAATTGCATTTAGCGTCTTGAGGAGAGAGTAGAGGTGGTAAAAATATCTAGGTGCAGGAGGAGGAGAAAATGATTAACGACTGTAGATAGCTTCTTGTGCGTGACGCATGTAGTAATTACGGCGGTCATTCTGCATGTTGCGATATCCACTGATTAGGTTGCAATTTTGTTTTCCAAGTCTAGAAGATAGTCCCACCGCACCCATGAGGTCCAGCACCGGTTAGAAGGCCGCGGACCGATTGGTTAATCACTTCTCGGGAGCGTGAGTGTGCGTTCTGTTGGAGTTGATGTCAAGCTTGCAGAACGTATCCATTAGCGCGTTGTTGTGATCCTCTTACGACGTTCACACCCAGAAAGCATGCAATACGTGTTCGGGTTGACTGCACGAGGCACGATTAGCTATGTTCTACCGTCAGAGGTACAATAACGGCGAAAACCAAGCACGTAAAAGCTGACTGGACTTCTTGGGAAAGTGTTTAGGTATGACAAGTTGAAGATATTTTTTATGAACATGGCTACCTATGCGAGGTAGAGAAAACATCACAAAGTTGTGTATCTCCCTTATAAAACACAAATAAGTCACCCTCCCTCTTTTATAAGAAGGAAATGGTACCGCCAGAGATTTTCTGGACCCTTTAATGAAAAACGCTCAGCAGCGATATAAATAAGAGAACAAGATTGCGCATAAAGTCGACCGCTTTTTCCTATTTTAAGAAATATAAATACAAGCCTTCATTCAAAAAGGCGCAGCATAACTATTCGGTTTAAACTGCACCGACCCCTTCACGTTTTAGAATAATCAAACGAGGTGTGCTCAGTTCGCGGAAAAACCCACCTCTCTATGCGAGAAGTGCATCGTTGAAAACAATTTAAATGCTTCAAGGTGTAGAACGAAACTGCTTAGTGGTGCATCTGTCAAGTCTCCGACATATAAAATGACCTTAAAGGGATAATAAAACAAACGCACAATTTAGACCCTTAGAGCAATTTTAGGAAGTAATGTGTACATCATGCGTTCAGATATATCGCTTAATAAGAAACTACCATAAACATACTACAATTCTATGCAGAAGTGTGGCCTGCGAGAGCAACGACGTAGCCTTGCGACGAAATAATATAAGTCGCTATACTCCGTCTCACCTTAGCATGGACTATTGTTAGCCGCACATGGTAGAAGCGCGAGGCTAGTTGCTTTCGATGAAGGGCGAGTGCTACAGTCAAGGCAGTCAAAGCTATCCGCTCACGCTTGCACAGCCTCTGCAGGTTGGTCCATGCTAAGAGTGAGACGAAGTATAGACACTCGTTGGCGCAAACACTGCACCTTCCACTGCGACACACGCAGGCTTCACCAGCGTAAAATAGACACTGTGCAAGTCATATGGAATCGCTGATCGATTTATGTTGTCAACTTCGCCGACGCGAACCCAAAAAAACAATCATAATATAGCGCTTTTCTTTTTAATCTCTAGCGCATTTTAACATATTTTTAATGATAGCTGAACCCCAAAATGGCTTTTAAATGATGATGTAAAGTAGAAAGGCAGCTGGAACGCCATGCACAATACCCAGAGTCTCGTGTTTCGTTAAACACCGATATTTCCAATTTCTGCACCCGGAACGAGTTTTGCGAAACTTGTCGCAAAGGATTTCTTCACGCAAACTCACGTTTATTTGGAAGATAAAACGAGCTGATAGTCTGGAATTTAGGTGACATTCAAGAATTACTTTTACATGTGTCCCTAAAATCGCTACTTCGAAGATCCAAATTATTTTCTAATTTACGTGACCGCCGACGCATATTCGCTTCCAAAGGAGCCTAAAGGGAAACGAGGCGGTTTTCGTATTTGAAGAAGAACGCAGAAACTGTCTTTGTTTTTCCCTCAGTTACACGAATATCGAGATTATTTTGAAATTTATTTGCAGGCTGCAGAAATTGGTTTTAATGTACCGCTGAAGCCCCTCCTTCCCGGGGCGTGACATCATGTTAGGAGTTTTCGGAATCTCGGCTAGTGGCGCATCTTCAGCACCTGTCAAAGCTATGCAAGCGCACCCTTGCTATTCTTCAAAAATGTCAAAAAGAGACGTCACGACTGGTGTCAGTGCGGAAAAATATAACTGGCAATCTCCCAATGGACCTTTTCGAGAAGTGTTCTGGGAACGCACCAGCGCCCGATTCCAAGCGGCGAAAGTCGGCACGAAAAATCGAGGAAATTTGGAAGGAGGCTGTGGATCGGAGAGTAGAAGACATAACTGCAGCATATATATATTTGTGTTACGCATAAAAACGAAAATAGACAGACAGAAAAACACGACGTTTGGGTGGACGCCACGGATGCCTCTCTTTAAAGTCGCGTTGGTGGCGCGACCAGACAAGAACTCCGTGGGAAAAGTACCTGGAACGGTGACTGTACCTCTGATCACCGCAGTCGTCTGCTGTGCAACCTGTGCTTCACTGAAATCACTAATTCTTCACTTCTTCACCACCTCTTCCTTTTGGGTGCGGTCGATTCCCCTTTCCGCAGCCGTGCCCATGGTCATTTAATTTTGAGAATCCGCCAGATTGAGCGGTAGTTTCCTATTTTGTGAATGGCCGTCCCTCAATGGGGTGGGCGCCGGCGTCCTCCGTCTCCCGTCGGCACTGGGGACATAGAACAACGTCGATCGGCTTATCTTGGTTTCGGCGTACCGATTTCAGTCCGAAACCGGTCCAAAACCCTCGCCTTGCGGGAACGCCGCCAGCTCTATCGCCGGGACGGGGTAAAAAACGGCTGTGTGAATGAGGCATTATGCTTCTGATGCCGCCGCCACACCCGTCCGCCGCCGTCGCCATCGTTGCTCGCTGCTAGCTAGGTTACCTTGTGTTTCGCGGGTTCCCCCTAGTTCTCCCTACGAAGCTGGTCACGAGGTACTGAAATTCCATAGGTGCGCATCTTCGTACTGCTCACCTGGCCCCCAAACCGTCGCGCACGCGCGGAGCTAGGAGAGAGCGAGCGAAACCGGTAGCGAACCTCCTATAATGGATTGGTAGCGCAGCTCACTTCCTCGATTTTTACCTCGTGCGTCCCCCGCCTGGTGCCGTCAGTATGTGGAAAGGTCCATTGCACGCGCTGCCCATACAATCGACAGGCGCTTGAGGCCCAAAGATAATAGTATGAAGTCAGTCAGTTTTCGTGTTTTCTCTCCTTTAGATATATCTTGGGGGCAAACGAGCGTGATACTCAGACTCACGGGATACAAATACGCCAGAATTCCAGCTCTAACTCAAATTTTCAAGAATTTTTCAGCTTCTTTTTGAAGGGGCCCTCAGGAGGTTGCTGGAGGTCGCTAATTATAGTAACAACTTACTCTGTGGGCTCTAAGGATCCTAGATATCTTTAAAGGACGTCAATGCGCGGCATATTTCTCCCTTATAAAAGCAACCAGAGATCGAATACACCGAAGTTATCGCAGGCAATGAAAGGAGCGGGGTTCCGGCAACATGAACTACATGTGAGCAGTGAAAACGCGACATTTCGTGAAAATTGCAAATGCTGTTATTACAAAATGTGTATGCTCTTGTAGATAATAAGAGCAAACCCTACTGACAAAAAAACAACATTTGGCACCTATATGAAAGTAAACGGGTTCATATCGGTAACAGTTAAGCCATACCGGCCACCAGTTTGTCAAAAGGGTTACCCGTATGTGCTCAAAGGGGTCCCCGTAAGAGCCATAATGATCATATATTTGGGAAAACAGGTCACTCATTTGGCAAACGGGTCATCTGGGCAATGGGCCGCTTGGCGAAGAGATTGCGCACGTTTGTTCAAACCGGTGACCATGTTGCCAGACGGGTGACAGGTGACCGGCAAGCTGTACCAGTTTAATCAAACGGCTCTCCCGAGCCCGTTTAATACTGAACGTACAGATCGGCGGCATAGGCACGCCTGTTTCAGCCGTGGCAGCCTATGTTTCCGGAAGGCCGGGGAGCGCCGGTTCATCAATTTCCAATCGTCCGCGTAATGCAAGTAATTACATTTATATTTTGATTACGCTGATGTTCGCTTATACTACAACTGTAATAAACAATATTGTTTTTTTTTTATGTAAACGCGCGACATTGGAAAGCCGATATTTTTCAAAGAACTTCGAAACTTTGGCGTTCGTTGTTGCCTCAATTTACTTATTCAGCTCGAATCTCTCGCCGGAGATGTGACCGCATGGAAAAATATACTTCTCGACTCGGTTTCACCTCAATAAACCGATCTCACCGAGCGTTCGGCGCATGTCTGACGCCGCCATAACCTCAGTTCATGGAGACAAACGGCGGTGCACGAGACGGCTCGTGCCATCTCGTGCTATACACGCGCGGAGCTCCAGCGAGGTTATCGCACGTGCAGAGAGACTAAACTTCCCTCGATGCATTGCGGCAGCGGTGGCGTAATCAAACTGGATGGTGACATCGGTCTATGGATTTGCTGTCTTACCCAAGCATCAAGGAGAATGCAGGGATTGGTGTTCCACGCGCCACACGCGCACGCCTTTCCTGTATAAAAGATTCGAAGTAAATAACCAAAAGAAAGCATTGAGGAACGCGCGTGCAAGATGCCATTTTGTTTTACGTCTTTGCTTTGGAAAAGTTACTACTGCTGGAGGCCAGCACGTGTGGCGCGTGGAACACCAATCCCTGCATTCTCCTTGATGCTTGGGTAAGACAGCAATAGGTCTATTCAAGACACAGCGAAGGTAGCGCGCGAACACGTGGCTGCAAGAACATCGAGCATTGCGAGAGCACGCCCGCCGTTGTAGCAGTCAAACTACGAGCTCGCGCTGAGTGAATTCCTCGCTCGGGCGCAAGCCGAGCTTCTGGCCGGCGCCATTTCCAGCTTTCGAGCGTCCTGAAATGCGCACGATTCGCCTGCTTTCCAGGCTGCAAACGCGTCGTGCTGGGGGGATGTCCCGGTGTTTTGCGCCTTGACCTGCTTGACCGCGCCCCCTGCCTCCTCCCTGATTACCGTCGTGACGTAACCCGAAGGAGGAATGGCACCAAGCCGCGCGCTAGTTAGACGCTGATAAGCATAGCCTCCGAGATCCGGAAGGGCGTGCGCAGGCACCCGCTTTTTTCTTTGTCTGCTTTTTGTCCGTTGCAGCTCGAACTTCGTTCGTCCTACCTGCTGTCGATCTACCGCCTTTCCCTGCGGTGCTTATTAGGATGTCTCTGGACAACGTATTGGATGAGCACCAAAGCTATCAGTGTTCGAAAAGTCCTACGAGTTTATCGGCAACAAGCGATTCTTCAAAGAAGTCAGGAATTCTTGCGGTTTGCTTGAGTTCGGCAAATGACTGCTTGTGTGCCGCATCGTGTTGAAACTTCAAGGAGCCATCCTTCTTGTTTTTGTGTTTGTACAGTTGTCCTGCTTTACCCGTGTCGACATATATCTTGGATTGCATCTTTCAAGTCCGCTATTATCATGGTAGGTGCACTGTAACCTACTTGTTGGCAACGATTGACCGTTCTTCTACGCGTACTCTTCCAGATTATCTATAGAATTATGCAGCGTCCACTCTCGCGGCAGCCAGGGAGAATAATTTCCCCGAAAGTCCGGCATTATAGTCTTGTTTGCTTTGTAATCTTCTCAGTTGTATAAAAGCTTAGAATGACTCTTCAGACTCACAAATCGCTTGCTCGTGTGTACTTGCATACGGAATAGGTTGAAATAAACTTCTAGGAGAATTCAAAACAATATTTTGTGTCTGTTTTCTTGCCCATTTGCAAGCACCTGCGCGAGCACGTTTTTTTCTGTGTATTTCCTCCCTGTCATAAATAGGCATATGAGTTTCGGGACGTTTTACGTAAGTTTAAGATAACCAACCTTCCAGACGATACCCCTTTAGAAATTGCGAATAATCTGGCCGCCCGAATGGCGCATTCAAGTGTATGGTCACGTGCCAGGTCAAACGGGCACCTGTATCAAACGGGCACCCGTACCAAACAGGTAGCGCTTCAAACGGGTACCTGTATCCCATTATAAAGTTTGATCCAACCACATCGACACTTTTGCCACCCTATTTGATTCAAACGGGTTGACCATTGTGCCACCTATATAAATTACAAAAGCTTTTTTTTAACAAGGAAATGATAATATCAGGCAAAAAACATTTCGCGGGAGAGGGAACGTAATACTGTAATGATCGTCTCCAAAAGAGCGCACTATATATTTCTTCGTCTTTTGAAAAAGTGATGTGTCCGGTCGTCTGCTCTCGCTGGACTGGCTCATCGGTATTTCTCGCGCAGATTCCGTCTGCGATGGAGGTGACTCCAAGCGTGCTTTGCGATCCGCGATCCATCATCCGGATCATCCGCTAGACATAACGGTTTGTCAATCATCAGTAAAAGGAGGTGCCTTCTGTTTGTGATTCTCTCATCGGCTGAGAAAGCTAATTTTATTAATTTATTTGAAGATACTGTTAGGGCCTCTCTAGAGGGCCATTACAGGAGCAATACCAATCACTAAACCAACATAAGATAAACGCCAACACAAAACATAAACTAATTCACCAGATCAACCTTTCTTAGAAAACAATTCCAGCGAGGCGGAACACTGGCCTTCTAAACATGTGAAAAAAATAAGATTTTTTTAAACAATCGTTAAAAATTTTGGGTTTAAAACGTGTCGTTTTGAATTATTTTTGGTTAACAGCTGTTCGATAAAATGCTCGAAGGAGGAAGCAGTTTAGAAACTCACAATATTGCTGGCAATAAATTCCCCGCCTCAATCGTTCCCGAAAAAAAAAAAAAGAAGCGTAAATGTTTCTGCTGGGCTACTGTAAGTTTGGCCTATTTTTGAGTGATTAAGTATACTTCGATTTCTTTGAACTTGAAGTGAAGACGTATTTATTCGAGACTAGATTTAGTTTGTCCTTATTGATTTTATGACATTTCGAATGTTTGTCTCATCGCGACGTGCCGATTATCGAAAGGAAAAGGCTCTGCAAAAAGGCCTGAGGTTTCTCAGTTTGCCGATGGTAGGAGCCACGCACAAGCGCATGGTCACGTTTCGCCGTCGAGAGTACACCGAAAACCTGCCCCGCATACCCCGTTTTTCTGCCGAACATTTCGAGATACGTGCGTACCACACCAAGAGGCGCGTACTTCACGTCTTCTTTAGGATGGTCTTCCGACGCTTCTACCCGCCGTCGACGAGATTAGAATCTTCGCCAAAGCGCCTAAGAAACCAGGTGAGTGTTACGACTATTCTATTATTTTCGGGAGCTTTGCGTAAATTGTATTACGTTGCGGAATACGGCCGCGAACTTTGTTCTCACATATGATTCTATATCGACGCCAAGAAACGAATTCCGGACGTCCTAGAAGCACATGTGACCACGAAAAAGCATGTTTCTTATATTTGGCCTGTCCAAAATTATTGGTCACGTGCAGTACTACATGTGAAACCTGGAGCAAACATCCGCGAGAGAATTTTAAAGATGCGCTGGCCATAGACGACCGTGTTTGCCCTACATGTGAAATCGCTACCTGACACGTGTCTGTAGTGTGGCACTACAAGGATGTTTCAAAATAAAGCTTCGAGACAAAAATCATTCGCAAAAATCAGAGACTGAACGTATCAAGTACATATTTACCTCGAATACGTCTTTTACAGTTCGGCATTATGCATTAAAACTTTGCCTCAATTTCAAGTACAAAAAATAAACAAGAAATTAAATACAAGAATATCCTGTGAGTTCCCAATGAGTCTGTTTTTTTTATGTTTTTTTTTTTTCGTACTGAACGTAGAGACTTGAAGTTTCAATGTACAAATGGGACTAGTAAAATACGTATTGGAGGCAAAAAATGTAAATGACAAAAGTAGAATAGTTACTCGAAGCACGCTTCAACTTGATACATTGAGCCGCTTATTTTTAGTGCAAATATAAAGTTACACGCTATAATTATTCGTTGGTAAAAATCAGCGACTGAACGTATCAGGTTGACACTTACCTCCAATTTTAGCAGTCTTATTTACACATCGAAAATTCAAGTCCTGCTTCAAGGACGAGAAAGATCGAAAATGAAAACTGGCCCATGAGGGCATTTCCCTTTTTTTTTTCGTTCTTTCAATTGAGACTTAAATGTTTATTCCGCAAATCCGATTAGTTAAAGAGCGTATTCGAGGGAAGTTGTTTTTACTTTATATCGTCAAGTCCTTGATATTTGCGGGTAATATTAGATTCGAGACTTTATTTTGAAACACCCTGTATTAGCAACCTGAACATTTATTGCTGTCTAAACTCAGCGCATCAGCGTTGGCACGCACGAAACTCGCACACAAGCTTTGTGGACGCACGCCTTGAGTCGCCCGTTGTCTTGCGTTGGCTATACCCGTCTTCGTGGAATCATGGTTTGTTTATGTTGAAAGAGGGTGTAAAGGAAGCCGAAAAGAAACTGAGAAAGATGCTAGAGCAGTGGTTCTCAAATGGGGGTCCGCGGACCCTTTGGGTCCGCGAAGGCGTTCTAGGGGTCCGCGAAGCCCTGCCTCATCAGTCAAGCCCGGCAATAAACTTGTCTTCTTGCTCAGTTGGAGAAGAAGTGTTCTAATTTTCGAGTGAGTTTTTCGTGTGTGTATCAGTCAGAGTAGTCTACAAAACATTAGCTCTTATTTATATTAATTTATTACATAATTATCAGACTTAACCCATACCTTTCCCCTTTCTTCACTACGAAGGGGTCCTCCATCATGTCCGCCTATCCACAAGGGTTCCGCGAAACATCGCTGGTTGAGAAACACTGTGCAAGAGCATAGAAAAAAATGAGCTGTAGAATATAGAGGTCACGTAACTAGAAAAGCAAGGAAGAAAATGCGTTTCATTATTCATTGAGGAGTGCTTTCCTATTAGAAACAAGGACATGGGTTCTAAAAACTAAATACATAGGGCTAAAATTTTAGATTTTGACATATTGTGTGTGCAAATGGGAGATGTATAATAAACGGTTACATTATGCAGGCCTCTGCCAATGGTCTCTCTTGATCCTGCGAAACACAGATGGCTTTGAGAGACTGCACCACAAAGACAACCTTCCTGCAGTGTTGGCAGCTGTCCTGTCACTGAGGACACCGGACTCTATGAATACACATCTCCTGTCCCAAGTGACGTGCCCGGTTCTGATAGGGCATGCTCTCCATCCCGCAGCGAAGCGATGTGAC
The DNA here is from genome assembly GCA_037355805.1 of Ixodes ricinus. Taxonomy (NCBI): domain Eukaryota; kingdom Metazoa; phylum Arthropoda; class Arachnida; order Ixodida; family Ixodidae; genus Ixodes; species Ixodes ricinus. Next base: position 2,679 of record JAZHYW010042164.1, on the reverse strand, counting down.
GAGGGACGATATGCACATGATTTTATGCATACAAACAGTGAATAATACTTTGCATGACACCATTCCAGCAACAATCAAGGTGCATCAGCTTCACCGCCAGAAGAAGAAAGCCGATTCCTGGTGTTCGAGAGCCGCCTAAGGGAGCTGTTAAGGGTGTGCCAAGACTGCTCAAGGCCCTTCCAGACCATAATAGATCGCGATGGTACACTGAGCATGGTGTACAGCATCTGCTCCATGGAGCACGTGCGCATGTGAAAGAGCCAGCTTGTTATTAATGGAAGAAGGGCAAAGAAACCTCCTGTCCAGCCACCTGTTCTTCACTGGAGTAAAGGTTGCCCGCAGGCTGCGGATGTTGCAGCAGATGAACGTGCAGGTCCCGTCTGAGAAGACTGTCTATAAGTGTCATACGACCATCGTGCTTTCTGCAGTGGACAAGGTGAGACAGCATTCTGGTGCAGTTTATTTACCTTCACCCAGCTTTAGCAGCGCCCACAGTCCGGAAGCTCCGAAAGGGCTTTCACACATTGGTGATACAACTAAGAGGGTAGTAGAGTGTCTGCTTTATTAAAATAAGTTTAAATGTCAAGGGTAACTAAATGGGTGGTGGTTAAGTAGGGCACTCAATGACTTCGTCAAGTAGTAATTATCTACATGCACATATTTGACCACATAGAGCAAGACGAGCTCGTCAAGAGGTTCGAGAACCAAGAGGTTCACGTCACCGCTGATGGCCGATTTGATTCTTCCTGGTTCCTGTGCTAAGTATACGACCTGCTTTGTTTAAAGGAAGCAAAGCCAACAAGATTCTCTACTCTGTCCACGTCCAGCTAAATGAGGCAACCAGATGTGTTTGATTGAAACCAACGCTACAATTTCATGATATTTTTCGTATTCGTTTGTATGGCAGTATGTCATGAATAACTTCACTGCTGAGCGCAGTATAAAATATTCGCGGTGCACCTCTTCTCACAGTCGGAGAATGAAATGGCCACCGTCAAAATGGAGAAGGAAGGCCTCCTCAAGCAGCTGGAATGCTTTAAGGATAAATGTATGTAACATCATGAATAATTTGTGTATATCAAAACTCAACAGGTATCTGGCAATCTGGTCAATGTTTTATGCTCAATTATTCTTTTACATTATCTGAATTGTTTAGCACTGCAATCAAGGTCCGATCATTGGTGACTGACCAGCACGCTTCCACACGAAAGCTCATGGAGGCACACGAATCTTGAATCAACCGCTTCTTTGACATCAGCTCATCTTCAAAAGGGAGCAATTATAGTGACTCAACTTATTTATTTTCTAGGGAAGGTCCTGGGGTTTCTCTAATACAGCGCTTTGAATTTCAGGTGTCAAGAAAAAGCTGACTGCAGCAAGCAAGCGGGCTGGCTGCCAAGGTCTACAACCTTGAATCCACGTGACCAGCAACCACCTGCAGTGGTCAGCAAGATGTGCAGGAGATGACAAGAAAATGGTCGTCGACATCAAGCTCAGCATGGAGATCCATATGATCAACAAGCATTCAGAGCACGGAGGACACTACGCAAGGTGGATCCATGACGACGATGTCAGAGCCAACACGAACATATGAATGGATCCCAGTTTGTGCTTAAACTGAAGGTGCCTTTTCTAAAACATGTTATCTCCCCTAGGACTCTAAGGTCTACAGTCGAAATGAAGACCATCACCAGTGAGAAGTGGCTGCTCAAGGACAATGCGCAGAAATTCCACATGGCCAGACCTTTGCCGTGGAAGCATCCAAAAGAGTCCTGATTTAGTTTGCCCCAATTTGCCACCGAGTCTCAGGCATTCTCTTCGGAAGGCATGTTTGGAAGGAGATACTATGATCTGCTCATCTCGTTATACTAATTTAGACACTTTCATGGAGTCCATCGATTAGGAATGCAAAAACTTACCATCAATCCACCCGATCATCAGATATTCAACCCGAAGAAAAATGCCTACTTCGTTAGTGGCACACATATTTTTTAATAAAATGTCACTATCATACAGGACAAAACTGCAGCAATATCTTGCACTACAACGAAAACACTGAGAGCCACCAATCTGTCACAAAAGAGGGCAAGCCACGGTGGTCGGTGGTCACGTTGAAGGCAGGGAAGGAACCCCTCACTGCACGTCCTGAACCAAAAGTCGACACCTACGATGTGATTGGAAGCAACTCTATTGCGAATGTTTAGCTCAGGGAATTTATGAACGTTATCATGCCGTGGTTTGAATTTCAGTGCATGTTGGGCAGCTGGTCAATGAGGTAATGGAGAGCAGCAGCAAGTGGCGGTCCCTATCTGCCAAGTCGAAGGCCAACGATTCGCCTTTCCAGCACCGGTGACTGCAGCCGACACAACGCCTTCCATACAAGAGCTCATCAAGGCAGGGAGGTCCAGGTTTGTGCAAAGTCACGACCCAGGACTCTGCGCTTCCAGATCCCACCTATGGTGAGTATGACACTTGCTTCAGTATGAACTCCTTGCTTGGAACGTTTAGAAATATTATCATTCAGGGTTTAAATTCGAGAGCATGTCTGAAAACTCATCGAAATGGTGGTGCAGACCAGCGGGTTGGGACGTGCTATTTGCTGCATCATAGGCCCAGTAAGTGCACCAGGTTTCTGGTCAAGTCTTCTATCCTGCAAGAGACAGGCGCACAACACACCAA
>JAZHYW010042162.1:0-18617 GCA_037355805.1 Ixodes ricinus | reverse complement strand
TCGTAAGGTCTAAAATGTAATATTGGCATTAATATTAATTGCATCCAAAATAATTCTATCTATTTCTCTGATCAATATTAAATGATGTTCAAACTCAGGCTAAAAAAATATTAGCCTAATTTCCTGTAGGATGCTTGCGCAATCGAAGCTAAGAGCATGGGAACACACCTCCTTTAACGAAACATTGCTGGCTCATGTAGCTTGAACTTGGCTTCTGTATGACTTATGATTGATTATACGAGCTTCCTAAATCCTCATTAGAGTATTCTATGCGTGTGGCTATGTTGTTGGTTATCTTTAGACTGCAATCTAATATTCGCTAAGCCTTCGCTCTTAACCATAAAGCCTGGGTCACACCGCTTATACGAACATCATACAAAAGATAGTCCGCATACAGATGCCGACGCGAGTCACAGCAAAGCCTCTGCTTCGAATGCCGCACGGCAATGATTTCAAGAAGAAACTTGGCACGCGGCATTCGAAACACGGAATATTGCGGTGACTCGTGTTTGCAGACTGCCTTTTGTACAATATATGATACAGTGTGACCACGGCCAGAAGTCTACCCATGAAATTTATTCACCCAAACCTTCGTGTTGAATGATCGTGCTCAGTAACTCTAAAAAAACGTCGTAGGGAAAATAATCTCAACTGCATTAAAGTAAAAAAAAAATCTTTTTTTTTCGGTTCACGACATTTACTTTCGATACATCGTTAGGCAAAACGTTCCATAGAGTAAGTACGCTGGGAATGGATCCGAAGAAGAGACTAAGGCCTTTACATTCCACTAACGTGTGGAAAAGCCTACGTCGGCCAGACGGGGAGACGGACAGACTGCGGGAGCATGACCTGTCGTTGCGATCAGTGGTGGGAGCTGTAGGGGGGCATCTGACATTGCATTGTCATGGATGTGGGTGCAGACCTATCTTCAGTGAGACTGCTATCATTGGCTATGGAAGGAACCGAGTGAATAGAGAAATTTTGAGGCGCATGCAATTATCAAAGCAGGCACAAACTGTGTAAGCCAAACGCCAGTAGGCTTAAGTAGTAAAGAGATTGCTTTTTTGGACACCTGGTGAATGTGGCAGTGACGTGGGCGGAGTTGCTGTTTTCTTTGTTTGGTTTCATGTGATTAAATTTCAGTTGAGAGTCAGCGCTTGTCCTGTGTGCACTTCCTCCGGTCCCCGTTTGTTGTGCGCTGTTTGTCTTTTCGTCAGTATGAACCAACTAACCCACATCGCCACCCTTATTCAAAAAACATTAATTCGATGAATTCATTGGGTTTCCTGCAGAGCATCGAAACGCTTTCGAAAATGCCCTTTGGCATTAAAATGCAACGTTCACTCTAAGAAAAAAAAGAAATTGATGCGGTTTTCATTTCGTGTGTGCTCGATATTACAACATAAATGTTGGGTAATATTTTTTGTTTGTGTAAAAGTCATTTGGCTGACTTCATGTGAAAATTCATTTTTTCAGTTTTTTGCACAGCAAGTGATCCTGATTTCATCGTGAATTTTTACGATGAAAAAAAAACTCAATATATGTTTTTGTGTGGAGCACGCTGTACAGGGTGTCCCTGAAAAAAAAATTACAGGGTTTTCTTCGCCGCAAAAATAAACAGCGCATCACCAAACGCTCATTCTTCGTCCAAAGGTAACGCTAGAGGTCCAAACCAGATGCCAAAGTTTCAACACGAACGGATATTTTATTCGAAAGTTATACGTGATTTGTTGAACGTTTAAATGGGGAAATGGTAGCTGTCGAAGCTCTCTAATACATGGAGCTCTATGGCGCTAGAAACTGAAAACGTGATAAAATGGGCCCCATTTTTCCGTTGAAATTTTCACAAAATCACGTATAACTTTTGAATTAAATATCGGGTCACGCTGAAACTTTGGCATCTGGTTCTAAAGCCCCTCGATATGCTTGCGCTTGTCGTTCAAGTAGCGTCAAATGCGCCAGTGCACGAAGTCCGTGTCTCGAGCGGCCCTTGGAAGCAAATGGCGGCAAAGCGTTGAAGTGTGCGGTCCTTGGAAGCGAATGGCGACGGAGCACCCGCTCGTCTGCCGGTCGTAGCACATGTCTTGCGCGTTTCCACAACAATGCATGGCGGTAATTGAAAAAAAAAACTCCTTTATCAAGGGAATTTACGTGGCTCTAGAGTTCCTGTATAGGCTCCCTACGGGAGCCAGAGTTGCGCGTCTGCTGTCCACGTGCCGCCGGGCCTAGCCATTCGCCGAGATTCGATCGTGAGGAGCCGGATCAAGTGGCCGTACAGGAAAGTAGACGTTGCAACCGCCCGCCGTACGGTACCCCTGCTTTGAGTGCGCCGCGCCTCGAAGCGCGCGGCGCCGCTATTCGCCGAATTCAGTCACGTGACGAGCGGGATCAACATGCCATGCAGAAAAGACGGCGCTACGGAGATGAACGCGCAACTCTGGCTCCCGTAGGGAGCCTATGACCTCCTGCGTTGCCCAGGAAGTGCTGCGAGGACCTGTTAGGCCTCGTTTTGGGTAGTACAAACTTGAGCGTCTCAAACTGTCAGGCATGCAGAAGTGTGCCTGCTCTGGTGCGGAGCGCGAGATCACGATGAAAATATAAAGAAACAACAAAACTTCGAACGCCGTCGAAGCTAAGACGCTAAGAGCGCGAGCCATGAGATGCCGTTTCACGCGTTCCAAAGTAGACATGACAAAGAAAAAGAAAAATGAAAGCGTCGCGACACAGGTGTTTCGACGTCACCGCCCAGAGATAATAGACGCGTACCCTAGCGGTGGTGTCATGAATTTGGCACTTTTGATTGTCTTGCGGCGTTCAGTCTGGCCGATTTTTGGCGTCCAAAGGTGTTTTTCGCTCTTCAGCAGCAGGCAGAATTAAAAGCTCCGACCAACCTGCCATAAGCAGTGCGAGGCTCAATCAGGTGAGCTTGTACTACCCAAAACGAGGGCGCTACAGTTTGTTCGAAGCTTCAGCGCAGGAGGCCTATCTGGGAACTCTACCTGGTTCGGACCTCTAGCACCACCTTTGGGCGAAGAACAAGCGTTTGGTGACGCGCGAGTTTGACTTCTGACGGTGTAAAGCGCAAAACTTTCTAAATTGCTAATCGGGACCCCTGCATATTATTCTATAGACCTGCACGCTGTTTGCATCGAGCGTCAGCAGCAGCACCACCGCAGCGGCGTGACGTCAGACCCCCGTGTTGGTGTATACCAACGTCATTAGATTAACTCGGTTACGAACCGCTCATAGACGCTGCATGCACGAACAGTTCCTCCTCACTCACCACAGACTCGCCCGGCGTGAAGCCCCCTCATGTTTCAAAAATAGCTGCGAGGTTCCTCGATGCACGAGCACGATGCAGCCCTTGGTAAGATCATGGCGGCACAGCACTGACGCTGGAGCCATATGTAGCGCATGAATTTCCCAGAAGTCTGCGTGCGGCACGTGCCGCGGGCATTTCTACAACAATGAATGGCGCCACTTTCTCCCAGGATAGAGGCGCGTTAGCCGGGCGTCGCTCGACGCGCTGCCGGACAGCTGCTGGTTAACGCTATCGGGATACGTTCGTTTCAACGTTACTATTGCGGCGAGATGTTTGCAGGCGCCCTCCTATGGTTACTCTGCGGACGCCGATTACCCTGTGAGACAACAAGTTCGAGTGGTGTTTTTAATTACGCATGGTGGCAGCTGGAAATCATTGCGCTTTTAGAGCCAATACTGCCAACACCGTCAAAATCGAAGTTCTGTACATTACTCTTATTTCCATCGATGAGGAATCCATTGCGACGTCGATCAGTCAGCATTCGGTCAATCGTGGAGGGCCGACCACCGCGACGCTTTCGATCGGTCAGGTCGCCAATACTCGGCGACAACTTTTCTTGGCAATGCTGCCAAAGCTACAGAGCCGAAGCACGCTGTCTTCTTACGCAGCTGAACACAGTCCCCGGGTCTAAATTGTGTTTTGGCTGTAACGTAAATTATAATCTTAATATTCGTCATTTGAATAATAATTGTCACATCACTACGAATGTTGAACAATAAAAATATAAAAATGAAATTAGTTTTCTAGTTACCTGTGTTGTAGATTATGCGATCTGGTAGTAGGTAACAAGAGGAAAAGGAGGTAGAGGAGCGCAGAACCACGAGATCATGAACGGCACGAGAGGGAACGATAAACCGACACCATCGAAACGGACGTGCCCGGGATCTCTTCCTTAACAGATGGCATCTGCTCTGAGCTCGGGGACGTCGTCCCTCGAAAACTCGATCGGCCCTTTCTTCGCCGAAGAGGATGTACGTGAGTGCTTGCCTTGAATGCCGACAACGAAACCAAAACTGAAAACGAAACCAAAACTGACGTAATGAAAGCCCGGATGCTTGGCGGTGTGATACATGTGCAGGAGCTCCGCCCCCCGTAGCATTCCCTTCATTGCCAAGAAAAGTTGTCGCCGAGTATAGACGTGTAAAAACCAACGGAAAAAACTCTTCTTGTAGTAATTTTCATTGGAGTTTAGTACAAAATGAGGGCGCGTAATGTTCTTCTAAAAATTTTAGTTTGCAAGGTTTTCAGCACAATCAATATTGTTTATACAATCAATGCCTCAGCGGTGGTTTCAGGTGGCGCGTCCCGACCTAGGCGAATCTTAACTTCGGTGGTATCTCGCGGCGCATCCACTGGGGATACGGGGTGGCACCTATGTAACCTCTTACACCGTATCTGTTTCGGCTTTGAAATGGCCGATTGAAGCCAAAATAGATGTCACGTGCAGTTCCTCGAGTGACCACTGCGGGAGAAATGGCGGCGTTGTGATCGCCATTGGGCGCTTCAGCTGTGCTGTTTGGAACGCACAGTTATGAAACGAAAATATAGGTGGCGCTTCGAACGACGACAGGCGAATTGAAGTGAGTGAGGTTGGGGGGGGGGTGCCCCCTCGTCGGAGTTCTACAACTGAGGTAATCTAGTAACGTTGGTGTATACACCCTTTCCACAAGGACGCAGTACCCTCGAATGTCGTCACTTCTGGCATGCGGTAAAACACAAGTTTGATCTCTCCACGCCGCTGGAAGGTGTTTACAAAAAATGCGTGAATGTCACACATTCTTGTAGTGCCTCACCTATATTTTCTCGCATATTCCAGGTTGAATAGTTCTATTTTTTCGTCCCGCACACCAGATACGAAATCCACGTGACGGAAACCAACAGGAAGCAGAAAACGTTTATAGTAATCACTCTTGTTTTGTTTAGCAATAAACTCGGTGGAGCCATCGATCAGGTTGCCCCGGCACACTTCCGGTTCAAGTATATTTCCTCGTTTTTTTGTGTTTTTTTTTACTATCGTTCTATTATTTTAAAAGTGAATTAAGTCTGACAGTAAAATAAGCGGCCATTTCAAGAAGATGGTGTGCATACTTGATTTCGAGAATACTGCGAAACCCCCGTCCAGTTCAGAAACGGAAGTGGTTGGGGGCTATTAGCACGCTGGCGCAACCATGTTTCAACTCACGCAAGAGCGAATAATTTTACATTCTTGCAGATTTGCGCGTTCAGAGGTGTTGTTTGTCCAAACTTTGTGCTGTGCTCGACACCTTTTAACAGTAAGCACGCGACTTTCTAAAAGCTCTATTGAGCCTTAACTAGAGCCCACGCGCTCGTGCCGAGAAATGCAATAGTCCGAGCAATTTACGAACACATAAAAGAAGGTCGGCCATTGAATAGCCGAGATCTGTCAAGCGGACGTTACAAGCCATTGGAGTCCATCCAGTACTGAGAGCATAAGCCTTTTTGGTTTGACCTCGCGATTGTCTGAGCTCAAGATACGTGTTGCCGCATCGGCTGAATATAGTCACTCTGGCATATATCGATGCATCGGCCGTGATCAACTCTTGAAAGTGAAAAGATGGCGCGCGGCGGTGAGGTACTGGACGTTACCATAGAATCACTACATCATACAACGATCGTCTCAGACTCATTCTTTAAACGTCAATGGAACTTTATAGTTCTCCGTGACACCACTCTCCGTTTCTATAAAGCAAAAGAATAGTCCCTATATTCGAAGCGAGAGTTTGGGTATCGCCGCCTGGTATACTGTTTTCACAGCACAGAATGAGGATCCTTGAACTTCCTCTGCTCTGTGCAAGCATGTACAATGCCAAGCTTCTATGCATTGAAAAAAAAAAACTAAAACAATACCGCGTGGGTTTGACTGTTGCACTACCCAAAGTGAGAAAAGCAGAAGCGCCCAAAGCGAGCTTGTTAACGTGAAAATCAGCGGCTATGGCTAAAGCTATTGGCGTCCCAGCAGTCGCACCGCTTGAGCGCCACTCAAAGCTTTAAACACGCGCTCGTCATTTCTTCAGTAATGCCCCGCGCCTCAGCATAGTAATCGTGCTGTTTTGCACCGAATCTTTATATGCCATATGGCTAGGGTTCCATGAATTTTTGGTACCCGTGGTCAAAACTCAGCCAGAAGTTGCATGTAATCACGCTTCATTGAATGGAAATTCATGTACGCCTCGTCGCCTCGATATGTATTTTGATAGGCAAAGACATCGAAACGTGTGATGATGTAGATACATCCGAGAACAATGAGCTTTCTCCCGCTCGAGTTGGGTGACGTCAATGCTTTACATATAGTAAAGCAGCAGCTGCCGAGCAGGTCATTCCGTTATGCTCTGCAGTTGCTATGAGGAAGGCCACGTATTGTTAGTTTCCCGAAGAGCAACGTGCCTATGACGAGCGCTATCGGTCATGTATAGATTTAACTTTAGCAAAGAATCTCACCAAAGTTGTAATGAAACCAGGTTGTAAAAGTTACATCAAAAATGTACCTAAGATAGAATTACAGTTTCCCTCACGAAAAGGTACTTCGGTATGTACTTAGGTACTCGCTTAAAAATATACCTAGGTACAGATACAGTTGCTTCAAAGATACTTTATTTATTTTCCCCAAATTAGTCAAAATATACTGGAAGTAAAGCTTTTTATACTAAGGAAAACGAGTTCGATAAATGTGCGTTATTGGTGTCATTACGAGAAATAAGGAAAACCGCATGAAGAGACGTACAAGTCAAGCGCGCATGCACCTAACCTTCGCGACGACAAACAAAAGGCTTCGTACTTCCTCTTTTTTTCGTTAATCGGGAAAAAAGTATGTTTTTTTTGTAACTTCGTCCGTTTTGACAACTACAAATGTGAGCCCTATCAATTGAATGGAAACTATATTATATACACAATGTTATATGGCTGTACGATTGTAATCATAATTTAATTTAAGTTATATTTTTATTGTATTTATGGCAGAAGAGAGCCACCACCAGGACAAGATACAGGCAACAAAAACTGCGCACATCTTTTAATTATCTCCACCCTTGTATAGCTGTCAGAGGAGCTTCAGACACGCAGTGAAGTCGATTGCGGTTTGACATGAAGGAAGCAGGTCGCTATTTTCCCTAAACGGAGTTCCGAAGCAATTCGATAAATTGGTGTCGCTAGAACATCATCGTTAATCCATCGTTCGCTCAAATGAAAATCGCCATTCGCTCAAGCGTCGTTCGATGAAATATCATGGGCGGGGCTTCGTTCGCTAAAACGTCGTTCCATCAAGTCATTGTCTTCCAGGCCGAACCCAACTCAATGTTAACCACGGCACATAGTTAATATTTCAAGATTTATAGTTTTTACCGTTTTGACGGAGTGAAAAATAGAACAGTACCTGCAAAAAGTAACTTCACTTCGTTACAAGTTACTGGAAAATGTATACCTAAAATGCAGATACAGATACCGAGAAATGAAAGTAGCATCCGTTGGTTTGTATCTCAGGTACAACAAAAGTACCTAGATACCGATTTCCAGCTATTTGTACCTAGGTACTTTACAACCCTGAATAGAACCCATAATGATCACAAAGCAGTCAGCACCGCTGTTTTAAAACGATGTATATTGATTAAGTTCTTTTCTTTGTCTCTTGGTGAATCACTTGTGGTGGTGCTCCGCAGCTTCGCTGGCCAACCACTTTCACAGGGTGGAATGGCGCCAATTTTTTTACGTTTAGAAAGCCGGAAGTCTGTCAGCTCCAATGGGCGTCTGGTGTCTCAGCGGTAGATAATAAATTTAGCCGATTGGCAGCCTGGTGCCTTTAACGTACATCGCGCAGAAGTGATACACCAACGCACGGCGATACGATGCTCATCCAGATCAAAACGGACAGAGGTGGGGATTGAACCCAGGGACCCTGGGTTCTGCAATCGCGAGCTTTCGCTCCGCGTGCTCCGAGCTGCGGTGCGCTATACTTCATCTGACATTAGCACGGACTAACTGCGAAGGCTGTGCAAGCGCGAGCGGCTAGCTTCGACTGCCTTGACTGGAGCACTCGCTGCACGAGCGCTCATGCAGTCGCCGAGGCTTCATCCAAAGCAACTAGCTCAGGCGTTTGGCATGCGCGGCTAACAATAGTCCAGGCTAAGGTGAGACGAAGTATAAACACACTCGACCACCAATCCTGTACGTTCGCCCACGTTGTATACGAATAGACCGATCTCACCAGCCAGTTTGACTACGCCACCGCTGCCGCAATGCAACGCAGGGAACTTGGAACAACCTCGCTGGAGCTTTCCGCGTGTAGAGGACCAGAGAGCCCGAGCCCTCTCGTGCACTGCCGGCTGCCGCCTGTGAACTAAAGTTATGGTGGCGACACGCATGCGTCGAACGCTTAGTGAGATCGGTCGATTATAGAAGTTCATTCACGCAGTACCGTTTGATTGAGTTGCATTATGTTACGGGAGCTTACGCATGCTTAGGTCGACACTCACCGTGACATCCGTGCTTCGTATGAAGCGTGGCTTCATGCGATGCACGAGTGTAGTTCGTGGTGCTTTGCACGAGGCACATATAATTCAACTTGTTTTGCAAGCATCATACGAGGCACGGATATTCCGGTGACATTTAAGGTAACGTAAAAAAACTGTCTTGTTTGAATAGGCCTTGAACGTGTGGAAGAAATAAGATTTACGAAAACACCGAAGGAGATCATTGTTAGTTGTTTGATACGACGCTAAAGGTGGTGTTCCGTCTCCTTTTTATGTTTATGTTTTATGAAAGTGGGTGAGCAAATGCTGGCAGATGCTCACGCAGTTTCGTATATCTACAAAATCGCAACCCAGCCTGCTGTCTTTAAAGGCTAGCAGATGCTTGTTCGTTCGCTTCGAAAAGCGAGCAAAGCCAACACCAGCTGGAATATTCAAAGCCTGTGAGCTAGGATTTTGAAGCTCATCGGAGTTAGATCGAGCGGAAGTCACCGATTAAATGCGAGTGCTGCGTCATTGCTCGGATGAGACTCGTGTCCAATCAACGTGTCGGAGGACGCTCGGCGTCGCGCTGGGGTCCAATTGCTGACTTGGCGCCATCCGACTCTGACGACGTTCCATGTAGGGAGAGTGGCACGTTCGGGGGCCTTCATTATTCTAGATGGCGTGTTGGCAAAGCACCCGCCACACGCACGAACGCTGATGATGGCACTGGCTAGAAGCTCTTCGTTTATAAAATGGTGGACTGTGAAGATTGGTGCTGAGCACAGCTTAGCACGTACATGTTCGTCGATTCCGAAAGCGAGCCAAGCACGCGCCGTGCGTACAAGCGTTAAAAAAGCACCATGGTCAGAAGATTTTTGTCATCTTCGACCGTGGCTCGTGCGTGACCTGACACTACTCATAACAGGCTTAACGCCATTAGCAAATAGGGCGTTCACAAAAAATGTTTGAAGGATTCGAAGGTGGAAACTTCGGAAGCTGTCGGAAATCTGGCTCAGTTTGTTTTAGGGGCGAAGCTCCTTAGGGACTATGCATGTCCGTATGTCCGTCCGCCGTCCGCCGTAGGCCGGCGTCGTGTGCTCGTGCTTACTGGTCGTGACGATCACGTGCTCGTGTAGAGCACAAAAAAAGAAACAAAATGATAAAAAAATGTACAAGCTCGTGAGCTCACGTGCTTGTGTAGGGCAAAAAAAGAAAAGAAAGAAAAATGAAAAAATGATGAAAAAAAAGTTGGAAATCTGTTTGCGCAGCGACGGGACGAATAGGGGGCTCTAAGATGTGGTAGTAACTCAAGACCTGGGGGTTTCTGTCATGGATGAAACTTTGCATATGGCCGCTCAACGTCTATACAGGAGAGGACGTTGCGGTCAAATGCGTATATATTCGCGTTAAACTTGCATGCATTGGCTCAACGTTTATAGACGAGAGGGCGCTGCGGTCAAATGCTCAAATGCTCTTTCTGACATGGATGAAAACAAACGAAAGGCTCGGCATGCTGCGGCTCAGCGTCTATACGCAGACAAGCAACACCCCAATCAACATCATACACCACGTGGAGATGCGGAGATGCGGTCAATTTTTCCAAACTTTTCTCTTTAAACTAGGGATGTTATCGAAGTTATTATTGCTAGGGAAAGAGCTCATTTAGTTCTATATTGTAAGCGATAAAATTTCATACTCGCTATTACTATTTAGAAGTCAAATGCCAAAATGCGCCGATGTCATGTTCGCGCTAACAGTGTCGCGATGTGTACATCGTCGGCGGCCGCAACCACGGCACTAGCGTAACGTGCCTGTCCACGCCAGTACATCGCAGACGAAGTAAGGGAGCGGAAGAACGCAGCAGAACGGGCTAGGAGGCAGGCAGCGTAATCCACCATTGTTGTCAAGTCTCCGAATACACGGCGAGTGGAACGAACAGCGGCGAAACGCGCTAGGAGACAGAACGTAATGCTTGCGCATTCACAACTCATAAAAAGTGATTAGGTGTTCTCGGATTTTTTTCATTTTTATTTTTGATTGGAAAATTGACATGCACCACTTGGAAGTCTACTTTTGTTTTACAGCAAATATTGGGTCAACAAATTTTGCAACGTTTCGGCCGTAACGGAATATCTCAGCAAACTCACCCTCTACACCCCTCCCCCCCCTACCCACAGTCTTGATTCAGCAAATTCGCACCTGCTCTTGATAAATAAAAGCTTTATCACGGCGTCAACGTAGGCAGGTGCTTTTTCCTTACCGGTTATACATTTGTCACCAGAGGGATGGAAAGATTCAAAAAGAATTGTAAGGTTTTTTTTTCAATTCTTGCTTAACCCGTAAGGTGAAACACAGCGACAACTGATGTATGACGTCGGAGCTGCCAAGGTGTCATTTCGGAACAGATGGACTGAATGAACGGTAAAGATGCAAGCACCTATCATAGAGTCCGCATATGCGTTTAGTATTAAACTGCAAGTAACACACTGGACGGAAATTCCATGGCGGTTTGGAACCAATGAGGGCGTATTAAGTAGCGAGCATGTTAACTGTCTGTGAAAGAGGAGGGCGTGTTTTCGTACATCACTTCGGTACAAATAGTCACACGTGCTTAACGAAAAGCGCCGAATACAACAGGGACAAGGAAGTACACAACACGAAGTGCACTCCTCAATGAAGGTTTATTAAAACAAACATACACCATTGTTACCATCTTTCTGGCAATTCGTTTAGAACATAAAACTCTCTATCTGTCAAGTTCATTGACGCGGCACTAACGCTCTTGCTTTCTCCTTGCATTCTGCTCCAGAATGCATCGTGAAATTCTCAGTCAGTTTTATCTGCGTATCTTCCGAAAATTGTTGTTTGTTCTAATTTTGAGTGACATGGGCACCTATCCCAGTGCACTGCCAGATTGCCCGGCGGGGACTGTTTTTACTGACCATGCATGTTATCTTGCTACCATGCGTGACCTTGCACGTTATCTTGCTTGTCATTTATATCTTGTTATCAGCGGCCCATGGAATGTTTTGGCGGAGTGCTGAAAATGGTCCTGCGTCGATACGAAGCACGGTCGACGGCGCGAAACCGCGAGGCTTTCCCACCAACAGCTATCGCTGTAAAACACATTCTCAACAGCTGTTGACTAGCGAAAAAGATGGTGCCTGGCGGAGTACGTACAGGCTGCATGTCGATTACCGCCATTAGTATGGTAAACGGTATGCTGTTATTTGAGCCACCGGGTGGCACTGAATTTAGAATCAGAAAAGCTATTAAAAGCAAAGATAGAAAAAGCCAAAGTTGACCTTCTTCTGGTCCAGAATATGTGTATCTCGGCCCTAATTCACCAAAGAAATGCCAGTGTTAGGAAACGCTCTGGTGCCTTGAGTCTCATCAGGAATCTTTGGGCCTAACGTCGCCAAACAAGTGCCAAGTTAGGCTCCACTTCTGGCTGTTCCGTTTTGATGTGGCAACTCTTGACTTAAAATACAGGTGAAAGATATAGCCGTCACTGCTGGTACATTGGCTGCCATCTCACGATTCTAACGGAAGTCTGGCACTTGATCAATTATGTGACGAGCCAAAAAATAGTTATAGAAACCTCAAAGAAAAGTACTCTGGCACTAACTAGGGCCTTGGAACAAAACAGTATTAGGCCGAAGTTAGGGCCCTAGGATCAGTGCGGATTTAAAGGGGGAGGGGGGGGGATGCCCTGACCTCCCTTGGAATTCCGCTTGTGTAAAAATGTATGTAGTGTGAAGGGGAGGTTATCAAATATTGCCCTCCCCTTTCTAAAAACACCTACATCCGCCACTCCCTAGGAATGTCAAGTTTGCGCCAAGTAGTAGGTTTTCGATACAAAGACGCCTTTTCCCGCTTTGGAACGTGCTTCATCTTAACATATGTGCGCACCGCTGCTTCCGTGGACTTCATTTCTGTAATTTAAATGTTTTTATGACTCGTGTATGAAGGTGCTTAGGTCATGGCTGCACAGGCATGCGTGTTGCTAATTTTTACATTGTCAAGAATGAAAATGACGAGAGGATGAACAGTGAACTAAAAGTAAAGGTTCTAATCAGCGAACTTGTGCCAAACAAAATAAAGAACGAGCGTCGAGACAGCAGGAAAGGCGGGAGGCGATCTTGGCGGCGTGACAACAAGCGAGAGCAAGACTGACTCGACAAGGTCCCGCTCAGCTCCTTATCTGGTGTGCGTCACTATCTTGAAAATTCCGCAAAGAAGGTTCGAGCGTCGCGCGCTCGGGGCGAGAATAAACAGGCACTTACGAAAACAAGAAGAAGGACGAAATTACAAAAATTACGTTCGGAGCAAGAATAAACGCGGATCTTCTAGAAGTGCGTGACTGAGCGTTCCTTTCTCGGCCCTGCGGGCGGCGATATGACCGCTAAAAACAGCTGCTTCAATAAGCAAGACGCATGTGGCCACTGCAGTGTTTATTTATGCAAGATTATCACAATGGATGGTGAATACGAAGCTATTTCCGCGTTGGCTAAGTAACGTTCAAAATAGATTCGCGCGCACAGCTGCTTCCGTGAGTTTCACATATCTGACAAAAACCCTCATATTACACATGTGTGAAAGTGCTTAAGGCCAGAAAATAGAAATATACGTCATGCTGAGTTTCAAATTTAGCAATATCTGCTTCTCTAAGGAAAAGTGTGTACACACAACGGGGTCCTTTTTCAGAAGGTATCACAATGTGGTTCTTGACACGATGCCAACATTTCACGCGTTCCGTATGCATCCTCCAAACTTGTCACATTCCTTGCGATTCTGATAATCCAACTTATATGAAATGTACAAAATGGAGTGGCGGTCCTGTGATGCAATGTACTTTGCGGAATCTTGAAATTATTGCTTTTCTCGCCCCCTCCCATTGGAAACAAGAAACACATAATCACCTCAACTCATATCTAGGGCTCCGTGTTTTCGGATAAATCCGAAAAACGCCGAAAAACACCCACCGGTAAAATTTTTGTCAATTCGGATTTATCCGATAAACTCCGAATTGTTATGTGCCCATGCCACTCCCCCCCCCCCCCCCCCAGCCCCTCACACAAAAAAAAAAAGTTTTTTTTTTTACATGTTGCGCAGCGCAGTGGTTTTGGAAAATGACACCATAATTATCTTTCACGCCTCGGACCGTTGTCAAAGGGGGGTCTTAGGGTTTGTCTCGTCAAGGTTGGATCAGGGAAACAGGTATCGCAGGCACGTAGCCAGGGGAGGGGGGGGGGCACCCCCCTCCCGAAATCTCCCGATTTGGCTGGGACCTACTCTCCCCCCTCCCCCTCATACAGCATTTTGTCGTGGGCGCCCCCCCCCCCCGAAACAAAATACTGGCTACGTGCCTGGGTCATCCTACCATTCGTGTCACGACAAAAGCCACCCTTTTGGTTTCCAGTTTGGGCCATGGGATTTGGGATTTAGAGAAAGAGAGAGTATGTTTCTGGGCGGTAACAGTGAAAGCTATGGACCATAGAGATTGTATAAAATAGGGAAGAGGGGCAGGTTGAAACTTCTCTATTACATCCTTAACCACTTCACCTCGCGCGGCCGCGGGATAGATTGATCGGATGACAACGAGTTTCCTTGCGGTCACCTCCGGCAGTTTATTGATTTTAAGGTATCGACGTTTATCGAAGCCACACTTGTGTGCGACTTTTTCGTGGGACAAATTAGTACTGCCAATGACAGCAACGCCAAAATGAGCTAAGAAATCTTAATTGATACAAGCGCGTTTTATTTTTATCTGGCGTACGTTCGCATGCGGTTATTATATATTATTTTTAATACCAAAATACTGCGAAATTAATCTCCGAATTTCGGAGAATTGGGGATTTACGAAAAAATAAACTCCGATAAACACCGAATTTTACCTAAAAAATAAACTCCGAAAAACACTCTCCAAATTTCACGAAAAATAAACTCCGAAAAACACGGAGCCCTACTCATATCCCATAGTATCATATCAAACCATGGAGCCCTGATATCATATATTACCTAATAAAACGTGAAGACAAATTTGATGTTTGCGCCATTCTTCTCTACCCTACTTCCTTCGTCAAATTGCATATAAATAATATTTGTTTTAATAGTCTTAAAATTAAGCAATATTTCATTAAATTTTTTAAGCGTACAAAGACGGCAATATTTTGTTTGGTTTAGGATTACGGTACGCGCATAAAGTAAAAGATTATCTGAACCCAGTTAAAATTTAAAATTTCGCTAATAAATCCACTTAATATTCATATGTGTCTTAGCGCGTCTTTCGCTTGGAATTATGGGATATGAGTGGCGCCACGCCACTCATATCTCTTTTTTTTCTTTTTTTCACCAGGATTCGAACCTACTTTTTTTGGAAGTATAAGCGTCCACCATTAACCAGGTGGCGCCGACACTCTTCGAATATCCGCACCGCCACCTGTTAAGCTTTTGCCCTCTTGAGGCGATAACAAACCCAGCGTCCCACGGCGACACCAGTATCATGAAAGCATATCAGACCATTGTTCTTTGCGGGCTAGCTACGCTCAAGTCTTGACATTCATTGGGGCGGTTAATAAATAGACTTCTTCCAAAACTCGAAGTGCGCCATCGTGGCGAAATGCCACGCAGTGCACTCTGGGAAATAGTTGCCCTACCTGAAATTCCAGTGTAACTTTTCACTATTTGGATTATGGAACTGGAAATTTGTTTCTGCAAACCCGAAATCCAGAATGCAGACAAAAGAATGATTCTTGAAAATCTAAAAATCCAGATAGAGTCCAGATATAATTCAGATAGATATCCAGTTCCATAATCCAGATAGCAAAAAGTTATACTGGGTTTTTCGGTAGGGTGGCCACTCAGTTTAGGGTTTCGATTGAGGAGCTTCAATTCATTTCTGCTATCACGTCGTTACTGAATGCGCTGCTTGCGTTTTCGATTGTCCGACTTCCCACGAGTGTACAATACACTAAGCATTCTCGAGCGGCATAAAAGGAAGACCGGGGCACTTTTTCTTGGTTCTCGACATTCCGGATATTGTGCCGACTTTGCAAACGTATTAAGGCGTGATTTGGTCCCCTCACCCCACGATTGTATCTTTGAGCTCACCTTCAGTAATCCTGTCTAGTGCCAGTGAACCACAATTAAAATTTGGTCACCTTGACCTCTACACGTATTTTGTTTGCCAAACGTCCCTTTCGTGTAATTTATTTGAGCAAAAAACAAGCCGCATCCTCACAGCATACTCACAGTTGAGCCCAACGTTGGCGCATGAACTTTTAAGGACGCGCAATAAAATCGCACTCGCTACTGCACAAAAAAGTTACTATGAAGTCCTCCTCGTGTCATCATATATCTCCCAATAAACGTTTCATACCGATTGGAGATTAAGTTTTCGCATAACAACGAGATCGGCTAGCTACGATTGAGTCCCTAACAAGCGTCCCCTCCTTTTGAAGCCTTTTTGGATGAGCCTTTACCGACGACCAAGATCTGTGTCTGAACAGTGGTTCTGTAATTATTCCGGCATACTCAGTCAGAAAGGAAGCAAACGTATAACAAATCTTATGGCCATTAGAACCGCCAAATGCGCTTGGAAATATTTAGTTCACTTGGCGCACCGCATAGGGGTTCACGGCGTATACGTGCTGTCCGCCGAACTGTGCGACATTCTTCACGCAAGCGCTCGACTGTTGCATTCTTCAAAACGGTTTGTATTTGTGAATGTACCTATATGATTGTAGGATAACTTCATGCGATATTGAATTAGTCGAATCCAAGCGTGTAGGGACTTCACTTCGTGCAGTCCTGCGGGTCAGTACAACTATAAAAGAAAATGGGGGGATCGGTGGCCGAGTGAAAAAAAAAAGATCGGTGGCCGAGTGGGCTAAAGCGCACACCCAGCCCGGAGCGCGTGGAGCGAAAGCTCGCGCTGCAGAACCAAGGGATCCTGGGCTCAATCCCCACCCCTGCCCGTTTCGATCTGGATGAGCATCGTACCGGCGTGCGTTCGTGTATCACTACTGCGTGATGCACGTTAAAGACCCCAGGCTAGCGGTTGTACTGCACTGGCTAAATTGATCATCTACAGCTGGGAGACTCGTCGCCCGTTGAGGCAGACCAAGTTCTAGGCTGTATAAACAATACACACAACCCAATTTTTACAGCTATAAAAAGATAAGAAGTGTTCGATTTTAGCTTTTTACCGGTATCTCCTTGTTTTACCTCGCGTACTCGGGCGTATTAAAAAACAAAAAAAAACTAATTGAAAATATGTGATATCTTCAGTGGACGCATAAAACAAGTAGCAAACTTGCTGACCAGCAACACTAATGTAAAGTTGCGAGCTCGGTGTACGCTAACCTATTTGTTGTAACACGCGTGTTGACTCGTACTCAAGCAAGATCCCCGAGCTTCGCAGCGTCGAGATTCCCAGCACTGGCTTCGTCCACGTACCTCGAAATGCCAACATGGAAGGCCCGAGTACAAAAGTAATCAAGCATATGTCAAGACAAGCTTTACGTATGGTTCGGGCTTGTGCGGAAGCTTCGAGGCCTGGCCATTTAGGTTAGTTTAGAGACCCGAAACGATGCGCTCGGGACCAGGAAACATGAGATAATGGATGTTTATAATCCATGCTCTGTGTATGATCTCTTCTCGACGTGTCGATCAAAATCGAAACCTTGCCGCTCTCCTCCTTGGCCAAGTAGTTCCCAGAGTGCAACGCGCGCAGTGTTGCTCGCAGAGATTTATGGAAGTAGTCTAATGACGCGACGCGGGAGAGCTTGTATCTTGAACATTGAGCGCAGGAGGCCAACATTCTGTGGTTTTAGTATAGTTTTAAATCGTCTTAAATACTGACTTTTACGCTAATAAAAACGAGAATAGCTTTAAAGGGATGCTGAACCGAAATCTGGATTCCACAAAACACGCGGCAAAAGCGTGCAACTGGATGCTACAAACACCAAAACATCACTCATACAGCGATATCTCAAACGGATGACCGTATTTTTCAAGAAAAGGAGGCGCATTTGACAGGTTTGTTGACGTCATGTTTCTCCGAGAACGAGAGGGAACGGCCTCGCGTCTTCTCCGCCTCGCCGCCTTGAGGGAGCGAAGCGAAGAGAGGAGGAAACTAGGTATCTTGACGTCACGCGCCTCGTCGGCCTTGTTCAATCTCGACCTCTTTTTCTCAAAATACGGCCGTCCATTCGAGATATCGCCTTACGAGTAGCGTTGTAGGGATTGTAGTGTCCCGCCTATATCTCCTGCATTGTTTTTCTGAAATCCAAATTTCGGTTCACCATCCCTTTAAGCTACGCACTTGAGTATAAAGAGGTTACACTCCACACGGTCTAATAAAGCACGGTGCATTTTTCGGTCGAATATTATTTGATGGCCGAAAAATTTAGTCGTTTGAAGGTATAGGTTTTTGCTCTTCTGAACTGATGCAGGTAAAAGGAAAGGAAACCCTCGGACCTTCTTTGGAAACTGAAATTCGACTCTTGCAGGAACTGAGATGAACACATAGCTGGAAGTATATAAATAAAAAAGAAAACATTACGTTTACAAATAAAATTGCTGACTACTCAAGATTGATTAGGTCCCTAATCACACCGAATGTTAATATTTTTTAATTGTTTTCTAACACGTACTTTTCGAAGCCCATACGAAAAGTATCTATAGAGGTCTATGGAAAATGCTACGGTGACCTATCGCTATATATGGCTCTCTATGGCCAGCCGTAAAAAAACCATAAAACGCGACGCGACATGCAAAACGAGTAAATACATATGTACATACGAGATGCTAAATGAGAAGACACC
>JAZHYW010042160.1:0-63696 GCA_037355805.1 Ixodes ricinus | reverse complement strand
ACAACCGAAATGAGAGAGCAGCCAGCGAGCGCAAAGGCCCACGAAGCCCGAAGCACTCGACCCAGCCCCAAGGGACATGCCGCAGCACAGAAGAGAAATCCGGGACTTCCTGAGATCAGCTGCATCAGGGACTCGGGGGTCCATCACTTCACCCAGATTTATACATAGTCACAACCGAACTTTCCTATCAATCCCTGCATAATTCCCTTTTTCCCTCTCCGCCTCGTGGGATACTAACCCGTGAGACGAGCGAACCATCCGTCAGCAACATACATGTTCTCTCTCTCTCTGTGTTGGCAACATCAAAGCCGAGAGCGTAAACGATCGGATCGCACAGAGATAGACAAGTCTCACCGGTACAGCCGCAGAAGCAGGCACAGCTTACCGCTTTCGTAAAGCTTCGAAATCGGCTGTTGTATGCTCGAATGCAAAACGCAACGACTCAGTGGACCTTTTACATACACGACGCAGCAACCAGGCGGTGGCTGCACGAATTAAAAATCGAGGAAGTGGACCTGCCTGCGCTACCAGTCTACAGCGGGAGCTGCGCTACCAGTTTCTTCGTTCTCTGAGCAGCAGGGCGTGCCCAACGCCGTCCAAGTGGGAGCATCCGTGGCGTCCACTTAAACGTCGTGTATTCTTTCCGTCCGCTGCAGCTGGCGAAAAGCTACCGCTTTGGCTACTTCACGCGACTTTTCGTCTATGTATCTATACTCTATCTGGCTATCTAACCTCTTACGCCGCGGGTCGATAAATAAACAAAAAAGACCGGCGCCGGCTGGGATTCGAACCGTTGACCCTTTGATCAGCAGGCAGACGCGCTAACCACAGAGCTATGAAGGCAGTCATTCAACGCACTCTAAACGGTTGTTTATATCTTTACCATAGGACGCGCTTTACAGCGCTGTCACAGCTGGCGGTGCGCGCGTTCCATGCACGAGGGCTCATTCCGCTCTCGTGAGGCTGAGCACGGCCGCTAGCTCACCCTCTCCCGCGCTCGGGAGAGGGTGATGTAGCGGCTGTGCTCAGCCTCACGAGAGCGGAATGAGCCCTCGTGCATGGAACGCGCGCGCACCGGTAGCTGTGACAGCGCTGTAAAGCGCGTCCTATGGTAAAGATATAAACAACCGTTTAGAGTACCGTTGGTTGAGACTAGCTGAGACGCCAGAAAGTCTGGTCGGTACCATTTTGAGTGTTTGTGCGTATGGCGCGTGCTTTGCTCGCCTTCCTAAGTGACACAAACGCACGTGCTGGGCTGCGGAGATCGTGCGCAGGGCTGTGAAAGTGTCAGCAAATTTAGAATCGCCTCAAGAGTGGGCTGGCGTATCTAGAGTGTCAGCCGGCCACCTGACGAACGCGCATAACTCCGCACCGTTTGATGCTATTCGCATTAACGTAGATAATCGTTCCCAAAGGATGGGTTCTGCTGATTTTTTTTGCGTAACACAATTATATGTATGCTGCAATTACGTTTTCTACTCGCTGATCCACAGCCTCCTTCCGAATTTCCTCGATTTTTCGTGCACACTTCCGCCGCTTGGCATCGGGCGCTCGCGCGTGCGCAGAACACTTCTCGGAAAAGGTCCATTGACGTTACTTTACCTGGAGATCTCGGGTAGAAGGACAGGCCCTTTTCTTTGAAGGCGGCATCCCCACAGACAAGTACGGCGACGCACGCTGCGGCTTGTCACAACAACAAGCCCCGTGCACCAACTGAATGTATGGGGACGTTTCATATGCATCCGCCGTAAAGGTATTCCGGTGGGCATGCTTTCGTAACTCCGGGGTTTACCCCGACGTTGTCAGCCTTGTCCGCATCGCTGAGCGCTAAACTTGGCAAAGTCGGCATCCCCGCGACGCACCGGATCCACCGGATGCACCGCTGCCTGTGGGCTGGGGCCCTAATCTGGTCTCCCTAACGCGGAAGCTTATAGGGCAGCGAAGGCTACAGGCACGAGACCGCGGATTTCAAACACGTTTCCATGAAATGAGCGTTCGCGCTACAGACCTCTTTCGAAAGAATGCCCTCTCTTGGCAGCTGTTGAGTCACCGCACAATGGCGGACTAAAACCGCAACGTGACGGCACACTCTATGCGTTCGGTTTGGATTAGAAGAAAAACGCACCCACAGAAAAAGGTGATGATCGCAGTGACGTTGCACTTTCGACGCTGTTTGATTGGTTCGTCGGCTCAGCGTTGGCCGCGCTCCGACGTTCGCTATCTTATACACGAACTCAACTCTCCTACGTCACGCCGCGGTGGTGGCGCGTCGGGCGCACTTCCGGTCTGGGGCGGTGGGCAGAAGTCGCCGTGCGAGACATGCATTCCTGTGTTCTTTTGAAAGAAACCAGACAAAAAACCTGCCTTCTCGTCAAAACGCTGCGACGGGGGCTGTACCAAGAGTGTCTGGAAAGGTTTGAAGATCAGTTTTCATGTGTTTCTGCCCCCTCCGTTCGTCCGAGAACGTGGATAGTAGCCGTGAAAAGGGCAAACCAGACGCTGTCGAACCACGATTGCTTGTGCGGGCAACACTTTGTGGTCGCCAGATGTATTTGTTTTGTTCCAACATGAACGAGAGAAAACCGCCAAGTTGTCCGGACCACCCACGGGTTAAGTGCGTCTTCAAATTCACACGGCCGCCTGATCGTTCGAACTTTCGTCTGCTCTTTTAAACTTGTCTGCTTTTTGTCGTCTGCTCGTTCAAACAAAAGCGGCTCGTAGACCAAACTTTGACCCGGTGATTGCAATAAGAAGTAATTGCAGGCCTCAAAAGACTTAAGTAGGCTCGGTGCAAACGGTAGATACAAGATGTTGATCATTGGTACCAGTGGCCATCACCGACTCGTTACGCCTGGTCTGTTCCGCTTCCGATTTTCAGTATCGACGTCGATCATCGCCGCTACCTTCTACACTTTTGCAACACAAGCGACGTCGCGACCGAAAATAGCTAGAAGAATCTCATCATGGTTTTGGCGTCCATTCTGCGGCGTTCATGCGAATGAATCGCCGCACGTCAAACTATTTACGCAAAGTTTAGCGGCGTAACGAGCCTTGATAAATTCGCTGAGGCGATTAAAGTGGTAAGACATTGCTATGAGGACGTACAATCGACAATTCCACCGCGAAAAAGAGTATGCAGACTCACACAGACGCCGACAACGTGACATTCCAATGGTTTGTTGACGCGGGACGCGGTGCTTCTTGCCCGCACTCCATTGCGCATGCGTTCGAACTGTCGTCTGCTCTTTCAAACTTGTCTGCTTTTTGTCGTCAGCTCGTTCAAACGACAGCGGCCCGTAAACCAAACGTTGACTCGGTAATTGCGATAAGCACTAAGTGCAGGCTTCAAAACACTTTTGAAGGTTGATTGGGGTAAGTAGGCTAAGTGTAAACAAAAGATACAAGAAGATGTTGATCATTGTTACCAGTGGCCATCACCGACTTGTAATGCCCGATTCTACTTGCGGTTTTCAATATCGACGTCCACCATCTCATCTACGGTCCACGCTTTTGTAGCCCGAGCGACGTCGCGACTGAAAACAGCGAGCAGAATCTCATCGTGGGAGTGAGGCTTTAGCGCCCATTCTGCGGCGTCCACGTGAAATGAATCGCCGCACGTCACATTATTCACGCAAAGTTTTGCCTCGTTAATTTTGCTGAAGCCGCTCAAGTAGTCAGACATTGTTAGGAGGACGTAGAATCAACAATTCCAACGCGAAAAAGTGCACGGGGACTCCCACCGACGCCGACAACAACGCAATTCAATGGTTTGTTTATGGGCGACGGCGGGCTTCTTGCCCACCGTCCACCGCGCATGCGCGGCGCCGGTGGCGTGCCGCTAGGGGCGCTCCGGTTTGTTTGTCCCACGATGTATGTTGTTCCGCCATTGTGCAGAAGTTCCGACGTTCCAATAATCGGCACGTGAATTTCGAAAGGGCCATATACTACGTTACGCTCCTTCAGTGCGCGCTATCTGCCCTTGCTAACACAAGTGTGAAGGCGCAGGCACGCGCAACCAAAGCACTGCGGAAGCCAGCGAGCCCGCACTGAAGGCGGAGTTTTTAGTCTCAGCTCAGGGGTGAACGGAGTATAGGAAGGCACGTCTCAAAGGAAAGTGCGAGCCACAGTGTGATGAGCTTCCAGATTTTTAACAATATCGCGCGACGTCGACCGGCCGGTAGAAGCAGCAAGTCGGCGAGGCGCGAGTATACTCTCGCTGGCCTGCCGTTTCACGCAGCGATAAGGCGCTGATCTACCGGCCGGTCGACGTTCGCGCGATACTCTTAAAATGTCTGGAGTCTGGAGGCTCAACCACATCGGTGTTTTCTTCGCACTTCGCCTGCGTCACTATCGACGCGCATCGCTCGAAGTGGTCACCCACAACAATGCGACGCGCGGGCCGACGCCAGATCTCGCCGAGACAGATATCGGCCCGGAGCGACGCGCGCCGACCGCGAGTTGACGCTGACGCGGGTAAAGCGCGTGAAACACATTTCATGAGGTTGAGCAACGCTTCAAACTC
Source organism: Ixodes ricinus (assembly GCA_037355805.1). Classification (NCBI taxonomy): domain Eukaryota; kingdom Metazoa; phylum Arthropoda; class Arachnida; order Ixodida; family Ixodidae; genus Ixodes; species Ixodes ricinus. The sequence goes on along the minus strand of JAZHYW010042160.1, from coordinate 59,174 downwards.
ACTTTAGACGGTCTGCGAAAACTGATTTCTCATCGATTTCTCAACGTATATATTCTCCGTGCGATTTACTGCAGATGTGCGGCTGAGTGGTGGAAGTTTGGAGTACAAATATCAACGGATAAACTTACCTCGTTAAAAAAAGGCTGTTTTGGAGAATCTATTGCAGCATTCGCCGACGATGTCATGACGTGCTCGCCTAGTTGCATGTGTTGTATCCACGAACGCCAATCATGACCGTGCTCATCTAGTTGTATGTGTTGTATGTACAAACGGCAATGGCAAATAGTGCATCTACTTCTCGATGAAGTGCGGTATATCGCGAGTATAGGGTCACGTTAGTTCGTTCACAAAATAAAAAAAGAACATAGAGCACTCTATTGTATACGAAAAGGGGGATTTCTACTATCTCATCAACCGCTGCGCACACTTCGCTTTCTATCTTATGGTGTGTTCAGATAAAGACGGTCCTACTGCTGTCACGCCTGTAATTTGTTGTGACGATTCGTTGTGGTCGTCAAGAGAAAAATGGGCTCCGAGCTCAGAAAAGACACGTCAACCTCCGAGATTCCATTGCAGAGCGCAGAACTCTCTTTTTTTTTTAATTTTATCTCCTTCTCCTCGCGCTCGCACGCGCGGCACCGGCGCTCGCACGAGCCGCGCGAGTCGTCTTTTGCGGCTCGTCACATGCCGGGGTCTTATACCCAAATCACACGGCAGCGTAAAGGTACCTTTAGCCCAGGTACCTGTCGTAAAGGGAGCTGGAGATCGTGATCACGCGGCGCATAAAGGTCCCTCTCGCTAAGGGGGGTCCTGTGTTAAACGGAGCTCGCCGAGCTCCCTTAACAGCTACAGGGAGTAGCCTTGTGAACCACGAACTCAAAATAATAATCACAGATATATAAATATATCTTGTTTAATGCATTATAACAAATTGAATATAAATAAGTATCAAATTATGAAATGATTGTGAACATAAATGTGATAAAAAATACAATAATGATGAACGCATACTCTAGCTAGCAGGTAGCAGCGGCGGCACGTGGAAAACAATGTCTGCTACGAACCCGAACGCGATGGACCACTGCGAGCTCTTTTTCGAGGTTATAGACGAGTCGCCCGACTCTCCACCCCGGACCCTTTATCTTTGTCGTCGTCCATCCCTTTTGATCGCGTGACTGGCGTAACCGTGAGACTCCGTCGTGGTTCGTTTCTGCCGGGCACTATTTAGCTACTTCAGTGAGAACTTTGCAAGAAAAATGGAGCTGCTAAACATAAAAAGGTCGCCCACCTCGCAATGCAAACTCGTAAACGCAGATGATTTAGGGCCAGTGCGGCCATACGGGTCGGACGTTTTAAAGCAAGACTCATCTAAGTGCGCCCTTAGACTTAGAGAAAAAAAAGTGAAGTGCCGCAAAAGCATACAGAAATAATATTTCGGTTTTAAATGTGATATTTCACATACAATAATATTTAAAAAACTGCGCGTCAAACCGATTTCGAGAAATAAATATTTATCACGTGCTCCTCTCGCGGTTAAGCTGGAATGCAATCGACATCAACCTAAAGTGCTCAGTTTATTTATCGTGTGATCTAGAGCCACTAAATAAGCTACGCTTCAGAGTAACGACACTTGGCCATATTGTGGCTTAAAATCATGGTTGCCAGTTATCTGAAGCTTTATCTGAAATCGCAGGAAACGCTTTCCGTCCTCCACAAAAGTTTAAACAGTCCGCGACAGAGAAAAGCAATATTACATGAGCTTCCTAACACCGAATCAAATGCTGAGGAAGTCGCACTTTTGAATCTTGACGATCTGCAGTTGCGTCTGCTCTGCACAAGCCCCAATATGGCGACGCCCACAGCAAAGTCGGGAACGGAGTGCCGATACTCTAAGCGCAGCTCATTTAGTGGCTCTAGTGTGATCAAGAACGCCGTTTACTACAGGTACCTTCAGCTAAGGGACCTAAGCTAAAGGTACCTTTACGCTGCCGTGTGAATGGGGTATTAGAAAGTGTCGACCCGACAGTGCGCTTTCATGAGACAAAAACAAAATAACATTAAACAAATACCGCGCTCTGAGATATGCACGCGAGTGAATAAATATGTACATACAAAATGCTAAATGAGAAGGCACGCTACAAACAAGTGCACACACTCTAAATTCCAAAAGTTCAGTCATCGGGTAGAGGCTGTGCAAATTCAGCGATTGGTGTAAGATACGGCTTCAGTCTCTCCACGTGCACTACATCGCGGCCATTACCGTCCATGACTTCAATCTCGTAGTTCACAGGAGAGAGCCGGCTCACAATTCGGTGGGGGCCAGTGAACCGTCGTGTTGCCTTGAGCCCCCCGGGTGGTGTCTTTAACAACACGAGCTGGCCCTTCTCGAAGGTGATGTCCTTGCGTCCCCTGTCGAAGTAGCTCTTTTGTTTTTGTTGAGCGAGCTTGATGTGCTTGGCGGCCAGTTTCCGAGCTTGGTTCAGTCTCTCGTGAACAACGACTGAATAGTCCGATGCATCACGTAGTTCAGCGAGCTCCTGGCGTCCATAAACGACATCAAGGGGGAGCACAGGGTCACGGCCGTAGACTAGGAAAAAAGGTGACTGACGAACGGTGTCCTGGAATCCGGTATTATAGCAGAACACAACGTAGGGAAGGACGTCAGCCCACTTGTCGCCTCCGGCTGTTGTCAAGTTGATAATCTGCTTGAGCGTCTTGTTCGCCTGTTCGCAGAGGCCGTTCGCAGCAGGATGATACGCTGTCGTAGGCGAGTGCTGGATGCCACGGTGTTGAAGGTACGCCGAAGTCGAGCGTGCCATCATCTGAGTGCCACGATCAGTGATAATCACTGCTGGGCAACCGTGCTTTAGAATAATCCGACGCACGATGAATTTCTGTACCGTAACCGCTTCAATGTTCCGCACAGGCTTGGCCTCAACAAATTTCGTGAGGTAGTCGATGGCGACGATGATGTATTTGTAGCCTCGAGATGTCTTAAATGGTCCAACAATATCTAGCCCTACCGTGTGGAATGGGGAGTGGACTTGAATCGGTTGCAGCAGTCCAAGAGGTGCCGCAGATGACATCTTCATATGTTGGCAGAGATCGCAATGCGTGACAAAGTTCTTTACGTCTCTGAAGAGTTTCGGCCAGAAATATTTTGTGCGAATAGCTTCGAAGGTGCGTCTGATGCCCATGTGTGCGCCGTACTTTCCTCCGTGTGAATTCGCGCAAAACTTCGGCTCTCTTCGAGTCAGGAAGGCAGACCAAGAAACGTTGATTGATGGGGCCTTGATCCCTCCTGTAAAGGACTCCGTCATGAACGACGAACTTGTGCTGTGCTCGCCTCTGCTGTTTACGTGTGCCAGCACTTCCGTCCAGAAGTTTGAAAACGTCCTGGCAATACGAATCCTCATGTTGGTCACGTGAAAGATCCTCAGCCCGTTGCAGGAAGGCCGGAGATGTGACACAAAGAACTTTGTCACCTAGCTCCCGTGTTGACTGCGGAGTACGGGAGAGGCAATCTGGCGCTCTGTGTAGAGCTCCCGACTTGTAGATGACCTCGAAATCGAACTCCTGCAGGATGAGCGACCAGCGCAGTAAGCGTTGGTTCCCCTCCTTGTACCGCATCACCCAGCAAAGAGCATGGTGGTCGGTAACAACTTGAAACTTACGACCCATGAGGTACGGGCGAAGCTCATCCAGAGCCCACTTGACGGCAAGAGCTTCCATCTCCGTTGATGTGTAGTTGGACTCGGAACCTTTGAGGGAGCGACTCAAGTACACTACAGGTCTGAAGTTTCCGTCTTCGTCCTCTTGCAATAGCAATGCTCCCAGCCCAAGCTTGGAAGCGTCGGTGTGAACTTGGACGCCAAACCGTACGTCTTCCGAGAAAAGCTTAAGAAGAGTGGTTCACACAGGGCATCCTTGAGGGCTCCAAACGCTGCATCTTGTTCTTCATTCCAGAGGAAGTTTGTTTCTTTCTTGAGAAGTTCGCGCAAAGGAGCAGCAAGAACACTGTAATTCGGGATAAACTTCCGGAAGTAAGATGTCAGGCCCATGAAGGATTGGAGTTCCTGGATATTGCGGGGAGCCGGGAACCTATGGACAGCTGCCAACTTGGAAGGGTCTGGAGAAACTCCATGCTTCGTGACAATGTGTCCAAGGTACTTGACTGACGTACAAAAGAAAAAACACTTTTGTGGCTTGAACTTCAGGTTCGCTTCGTGGAACCTTGAAAAAATGTTTTGCAGGTGCGTCACATGCTCGTCAAATGTCTTGCTGTAGACAACACAATCGTCCATGTAGACAAGTGCGTGGTCGTACTTGGCATTCTCGATGATAGTGTCTACCGCACGCTGACAGGTAAACGGAGCACCCTTGAGTCCAAATGGCATCCTCAAGAACTCATACAGGCCCCACGGAGTAACAAAGGCCGTTTTCTCGACATCTTCTGGCCGCATGGCAATTTGATAAAAACCAGAAACCAGGTCCATGACAGAGAAAAACTTGCTACCCGTCAGAGTCTGCAAGGCGTCCTCAATTCGCGGAAAGGGGTAGACAGTGTCTTCAGTGACCGCGTTGATCCTTCTGTAGTCGACGCACATTCGTGTTGATCCGTCCTTTTTCGTGACTAAAACCAAGGGGGATGCCCACGGACTGCGCGATGGTTGCACAATCTTGGCATCGATGAGATCCTTGATCATCGCCTTGACGACATCACGCTGCGCCGGCGACAGTCGACGTGGTCTCTGGGAGATAGGTCTCGCATTACCTGTCGGAATGGAGTGCTGCTCAAGCCGACAGTTTCCAACGTCAGTGCTGGTTCGCGCGAAGCAAGCCATGTTTTTCGCAAGAAGCTCTTGAACTTTTTGAAGCTCTTCAGGTGCCAGCGTTGAACCAATGTTGAACGTGACACCCTCAACCGATAGCGGTTGATGTTGAGGGCCGACGATTTCCAAGGCATTCGGGCGATCCAGGTCCTCCGACAAAGGCAGGCTTGAGCAACTTAAGATGGACGCAGTTTCGTCGTCGCTAAGCTCGATGTCTTCGACACTTGTGACCCCCCTAGCGACTCCGACAGTAGCGTCAGAGGGTAGAGCCACTGGTTGAGACGACGGGTTGGCCAGGAGTACGTAGAACGTGCTCTCGGTCTTATCCATAACCATGGGTTCAACTAGAAGGCAGTGGCGGTCGTAGAGCAATTTTGTGCCGCTCACCTCTATCTTCGTTGATTGTCCTCGGACAGGATTCTTCAGGCGTGCTTGAACAAGCTTTCGTGACCGCGGAGGCATCAGCTGCTCCGTAACCAAGATGACCTTATGACATGTCGTAGGCGGAGGAATCGAGAAGCTATTTGCACCCCAATCGATCATGGCCTTGCATGCTGTCAGGAAATCATCACCAAGGAGCAACTTTTCTTCCTCCAGATGTGGGACCACGATGAATACCTGGTTCAGCGTCTGTCCGTCAGCTGTCACTGTGGCAGTCGCTTCGCCGAGGTTCGTGAGGAATTGACCACTTGCACCATGGAGACGGATGGAAGAAGGTTGAATCAGAAGGTGCAACTGGTCGGCGATGGAAACGTTGATGAGACTTCTCATTGCCCCTGAATCCAAGAAAGCTGTCAGAGGCTGTCCGTTCAGTTGAACCTTAATTGTTTTGGTGCCCACTGCTGCGCCACATGGGATGCGCCGAACTACTGATGACCTCTCGCAGGCGTCAGAGGCATCAGCTTGTCGTTTCCCTGCGTCGGTGCTGCAGTGGACTCGAAGCGCTGTTGCCACTCCAAAAATTCTGGTGTGAGCTCCTGCCGACACCGCGTGACGAAGTGGCCGCTCTTCTTACAATTGAGGCACAGCGGACGAACTTCCGGGTGACGAAACGAAGAACGCCGAAACTTCTGCGAAGCTTTTGGCTGGCGTTGAGGCGACACGTGCTGCTTCTCTTGCTTCTCGCGTGGAGAAAGAGGCTGCTGACAATGGCCGTCGTCCGCGTTCTGACGAGGCGGCGACCGGTCCTGCTTCGACAGCGGGAAGGAGGGCGCTTTCTTGGCCACCTGCGCAGCTTGAACTGGCTCTGCAGCTACAGTCAATGCCGGTGTCTTTGGTTGGCTGAAGACTACCTGGTCGAAGCGCAGGAATGAGTCCAGCAACTCATCCAACGAAGCAAAGAGTCTGTCGAAGTAGTGCTTTCGTGGTTTGTCAGACAGTGTTGCCAGGATAACCCTGCATTTCTCCGCCTCCGTCTCTGGGTAGTTGCACTCGTCGATGAGCTCCAGTTTGCGGAAGGCGAAGTCTGTGCAGGACTCTCCCGAACGCTGACTTGCGCCGAACATCTTCTGTTTCGCTGCAACTTCGTTGTCCAGGTTGTAACGGCGACGGAAAGCGGTCTTCATTTGCTCCCACGTCGTTACCTTAGTTGTCTTCAGGTGGTACCTCACCCACATGAAGTCCTTAGATGGTAGCTTGGATACAATCAATGGGATGGCTTCACTTGGTGCGACTTTAAACGTCTGGAACCAAAAATCCATCTGGTGAAACCAGGCGATGATGTCCTTGCCTAGCTGAGGAACCGAGCTGACAGCCACGTTGGTCAGCGACTTTGTCAGCCGGTCTGGTGTGACTGCAGTATCTGCGGCTGACTCAGCTTGGACAGGAGCTTGTTTCTTGGGTGCCTTGGGCTTCCCTTTCTTGGCGGACTTGCTCTCGGAAACGTCTTCGATAGAGATTGCGCTGCACAGCGATTCTGCCGACGAAGTTCTCCTCATCTTTGCCTCGAGCTGATCAAGACGATCCACGACAGGCGCCAGCAGTCCGCAGATCAAATTCTCTGTTGCCTGTAGCTGTCTGTTGGTGGCGTCGTCGCAAGGGCGCGATGTGTCCTCCAGCCGGTCGATCGGTTGCGCAGAGGTCGCGTTCTTGAGCTCTGCTAGCTGTAGGCGTAGCTGCTCCACCTCGGCTTTCAGGATCTCTGTGTCGCTGACGACTGATTGGTATGCGGCGTCCTTGGCGTCGTCATCCAGCCTTCGAAAAGCTTCGATGGAACGTTCCGCCATCTTGGAGTTACCTTGAAACCTTGGCCGTCCAGGCGACAGTGGTTGGTGAAGACCTGGTCGAAGTGAGCGCCGTCCCCACATAGGTTGTTAGCGTGAATTTCCTGAAGACCCGGGTCCGCGTTCGGGCGCCATATGTGACGATTCGTTGTGGTCGTCAAGAGAAAATGGGCTCCGAGCTCAGAAAAGACACGTCAACCTCCGAGATTCCATTGCAGAACTCTCTTTTTTTTTTATTTTATCTCCTTCTCCTCGCGCTCGCACGCGCGGCACCGGAGCTCGCACGAGCCGCGCGAGTCGTCTTTTGCGGCTCGTCACATTTGTTTTCAATGAAAAATTTTTATGATGTAGACATATGTGTAAACATAACGGTAAAAACCTTACTTTTGCAAGGAACTTTTTTGTATTCGTGAGAAAAAATCGGATCCAAGGAGAGGTTGCAAACAAGACTTTCTAAATTTCGCGTTGATTAACTTTGAAGGCACCTAAAATAAAGAATACAATTGTCTACGTAATAATATTTTTTTTTATGCCGGACGCACACAGGCTTTATTACTAGAATTAATCAAATTGTTTTATCTCATCATACACTTAAAAAGAAACAAAAGGGCCAACTTGGTTTTTGAGCAACTCTTTCGTAATAAAGCACTTTTCGAATATTTTGGACATTTTAAAATAAACCTTCAAACTGATTTTTCTTTTGTCCTAAGTATACCGTTTCTTGTACATTTTCAAAAAAAATATAGCGTTCTACTGGTGTCACTGTATTTTTCATCGCGCTCGAAATTAAAAAAAGCATAAATTTTGTGCTTCAATTAACTAAGATAATTATCCTCAAGTTTTTTTTTGTAACTTTATTCAGTCGATTCTTTACAACCGTTAATTTAATATCTTGAAAACAGGTTGCATTATATTTAGGGTTCAGAGTTTTCGGTTTATACCGATAAAAACGATAAAACTACGCCAAATTCATTTTCGGAAATTCGGTTTTAACCGAATAAGGTCAGTCTTTTAGGTTCGGCGTTTTCGGTTCAAACCGATAAAAACCGATAAAAGTCAGCCGAATCCATTCTCTAAAATTCTGTTTTAACCGAAAATGGTCAGCTTTTTAGGGTCGCGTTGAAATGGGCGGGGGGATAGGGGAGGGCGTTGTCAAGGTTCGACATTATGTGACCTCTTCGTGATTGCCCTCTTCCAAGGTTCAACATGCAACAAAAGAGGTCTTGACTTGCCCTTCGCGGGACATCTGTCTCCTTTCTGTGATAGGGCTTAGTGTGTCAAATTCCTAATCCTAAAAGAAAAAAAAAGTTTGGGTGTGGGCTAGTTTAAGGTTTTTAGCTTCATGCAAGATCTGCAGCCAGAGTTTAGTGAGCACACGAAATATGTTGTGCTTGAAAACGTCGCACCGTGTTTCTTTTGGTAGTCACATTTGGTTGATTGGCCGATTTCGAATCAGGCGGAGCTTCATCTCCTCAGCCTGCCAGTGCCCAGTGTTAAAGTTGAGAGGGAATTTACCCATTTCCGTCACAAGAGTGTGGATCAACGAGGAGAACCTTGGAAAGCTTACATATGTGATTACTATAATAAGATCAAGTAATCCTGATGTACAGAAGGTGAAGTTCCATGTTTTTGGGGTAGTGACTTGTTTGTACTTCTGTGTTTTTTTAGTTTTGTTTTACAGTTGCACACATGTGCCAAATAGAGTGCCGATGTTTTTTTTGTTTTTTTTTCAATGTATTTGTGCCGTTATTTTTTGAGGGATCACAAATATCAGTTTCACGGATCATCTGATCCGGTGTCCGATGGTTTTCCTTTCATATTCACCGAAAACTACCGCTAAACTTTTGTGGGCATAAATATACACCGAAAGAAAACGAAAATTGAATCTTAAAATAAACACCGAAAAAAGTACGCCGAATCTTGACAAAATAAAAACCGAAAACGCGGAACCCTAATTATATTGTTTAAAATAAAATTTAAAAAAAGTGTATTCCGGTCTATGTCGCATTTGATTAGGGTTGGGTTTTTTCTGTCTTTACAACTAAAGCCCTTTTATACAGTAAAGTCGCGACATCCAGGCGGCGCTACGGTCGACGCGCGGGTGTAAAAAAACAAAACGTAAAGATAAAAGGTGTGCGCGTCAGAGGGGGATTGATTGATTGATTGAGGTTTCATGGCGCAAGGGCTACTAAGGCCAATCAGAGGAGGAGGAGAAGGAATGCCTATGTTGTCGGAGTGCAGTGCATGCTGATGAGCTCATGTCGCCAATCAAATAACAGCGCCGACTGTGCAACGTTACGGCTTTCCTCGTATTTCTTTGAGCACATCCTTCGAGGCTGATAGACCGTGACAGTGCGCTTTTAGCCTGTGTGTATGTGTTCGCGTGTGTGTCTTTCAGCCTTTGACGGCGCGCTGACTCCAGTATAAAAAGGCCGTATGCTATCTTGGGCCATTCCAGGCGGCGCTACAGTCGACGCGCAGGTGTAAAAAAGCAAAACATAAAGATAAAAGGTGTGCACGTCAGAGGAGGAGGGATAGATGTCGCTACCTCTTTTATTCAGGGGCATTATTTACAACTAGTGATACTCGGGCACCGCACACGACGGTGCCCTTATTTGGGCGTCGAATTTCCCAGGCACAATAGAACACTGCAGAGTTACAAATGTGTGTGTTTTTTTATCAGTGATGTTGTTGATATTGCCTATGAAAACTGAACTTTGCAACGCGTTCGGTTCTTCGGGTGTTGTACTGGCTGATTATATGTTCATCGCGCTAACTTTCCAGTGTCATACTTTAATGTAGGCTACTTACTGACAAAATAGTTTGTTTAATTTTTCTAGGTATCGCTAGGGACGGCAGATCTTAGAAAAAAGACTCTCCTGGTAAAAAACAGTCTTCCCTCTGCCGCCTCTAGATCCCCTCCGCAGTCACCCGGTAGAATACCCTGCAAAGCCCCCAGATGTCTTGCACAGGCATGTCGCTTCTCCTCTGAACTTAAAGGGACACTCAAGTGGTTTTTGAGTTCGTGTTTTGATGATGACAGCTGAATTTAGACGCCCTAAGTATCCCTAAAAACCAAAAAGTATAGTCAGACGGTGATTATTTCTTTAATAAAAATGCAATTGAAGGCCGCCAAACCTCGGATCCATCCGAAAACGAAACCACTCTCATTGGTCCTCGCACGCTTATCAAAAGGATCTCGGGCCAATGGCGTTGGACGACGTTCCGTCGCGCAGTGATCCCGAGGTAGCCGCATCGGCCGAACCTCTTTGTCATTCGAGCTTCGATCATGGCGGAGTTCTCTACGCTCGAGGACCTGACGCCGTTAGAGGTTGAATTTCTTCGGCGGACAGCCGATCTGGGGAGGATTTCCTATGACGCCACTCCGATGTGCGATGTGGACGATAGCAGCGCTTCTTGAGTCATGTTCGGTTTCCGGGGACGACGAAACGCAGACCTTTTCGGGCGTTCTTCGATTCGCGGTTAGGGCAAGTCCTAACCAAACCAACGTTTGACATCGCAGCGTTACCTCTGGTGCGTGATGTCAAGCGATGTCGCCACGTTGACTTTCGCCTTGGGAGGACGGGGGGAAGGCTGGTTCAGACATGTGCAACGAGCGCGTACCTATGACTGCGTCCGGAGCGACCGGAACGACCGCTCTGCGCCGCGCGTACACACACCTGCAACCGCTACAAGCAGCGCAGCGGGTCGCCGCCGTCAGCTGTTTCAGCGGCCCCTCGAAAGAGGGGACGCACTCCTACTCAATGCCGTAACAGAATATAGACAGGCAGTTTTCAATAGCCTAAAGCTTTATTATTATTTTTTCTTGATAGGCTTGCAGGGTACAGTGGATGAAAAAAAGAAAATAAAAAGATGCAGTGCGCCGTCTTGGACGATCACAACTCTAATACACGACATTGCAATAGTACAAATATCGCCACACGCCTTTTCTACGATTATAAAAGACAATGTAATCTTAGCAGCAATATAGCAACGTAGAAATATGATTTCGTGATCAGATAGACGTTGCGAGCGTTCAGGATTGCTAACACTAATCACTTTTCTCCGGCGATGAAAACGCGTGAAAATTCGCATCCTTTATACGGTACGCGCCAGTAATACCTTGCACTTGAGCACACGCATGGAATGCGCCAAATAAGAAATCCGGGCGATGTTCGAGGACACAAATGCTTAGAAAGCACCACTGTAGTCGAAGTAAACAAACACGACGGCACGGGCGTTTCTGCTGTCTTGAGAGTGCAGCCACGGCATCGCCGCACGAGTAGGTGGATCTTCCCTTCTAGTACGTGCTGGGTTATCATAACGACACACGACGAAAATTCACAGTCAAGGATAGCGCTTTTACGCGGAACGATGAGCTTTCACCACGCCGTCCACGTCGATGATCAACACCGACGCCATGTGCGCGCAGATACGTGCGCTTCCGCGCATCCCGGGGGAACGGGAAATTCACCCCCGCGGAGGACGGCAAGGAGAAAACGTAGTCCCTTGTTTGTGAAACGATAATTGCAGTATCGCGTATTCTAAACTAGAACTATTTTACGTCTTGTGAAATTATAATGCACAACATATTTAAATAAACTGAAAATTGTTTCTTTAGCGAAACTTTACAAAGGCCGCCAAAATTTTCAAACATACGATAATTTCATTGGTCCTCGCAAGTACAGGAAAGAGTCCGCACGTATTTTATTCCTGCGTGATTAATAGGCGGTTCTGCCTTTTAAAACTGAAGATACTCATTCACTGACACTTTCTTAACGCCATCGCACCAAAAAGTAGCTTCCCCAAAAACTGCTTGAGGGCCCTGCAATCATATTTAAGCGTCTACCTTTTTTGCGGTTTCCACGTCTCTTGGGGTTCGGGCAAGCCAGCGGGCACGGAGAGAGTAACTGAATATCAGTGCGTCATATTTTAACCGGACGACGCGGAAACCTCCTCCACCGACGGGGGCGACCCGCGGTACCGAAAGCGCGCAAAATGTGACGTCTTAGGTCCTGGGCTTACTACTGGTCAGAGCCGCCAAAAGCTTTTCTTTTTTAGTCGAGATACAAAATATAAGTGTCGCGAACCGTTTCAGTTATTTATAAGAGTAGTTTTTGTTCAGTATTTTAGATCAGAAAAGAAACAAATGCAGTTTATAAAGTACGGAAACAAGAAATGATCCGTCGACATACCCGCCACCAAGCGGTGGAAAAGGCGGCGCATACTAGAAAGGAGTAGTGGGATCAGGCGCCGACACGGAAAGGTCCCGGATGTACGCGGCGGCGCTGCGGCCGTAAGGACCGAAGGACCCGACCGGCTCTGAGCGTTCCCAAGGCCTTCGGTGAGCAGCTTTGTCTGGCGGTTTGGCCGTTTCGCGGTATGGCAGCGCGAAGTGGCTCCCATTCTGAACTGATCTTTACCCCGTGTTTGCTGTCGTTTGTGGCCAATGAAGTGTCATGCCGAATTTGTGTTTAATCGCGTAGCAAATGCAATGAGAGCCGCTCTAGCTGCCCGCTACATACAGCCTATCCAGAACACGCTTTAGTGGCGTCCTCTCGCGCCGTCGACACGGAGTACGGCAGCCGTGAGCGCTCGCTCAGCTCACTACCCCTCGTCTAGTTCACGGCCACTCAAGCAACCAAGGACGTCATGAAGGAGGCTATTTTTTGCTTGTTTTTGTAATTTTAATTCGCCTATAACTTTTAAAATAAAGCGAAATTCGAGAAAAGAAAAGTGTCATTAAGTTACTACGTTCAGTGCGCTCAGGTTTGGTGCAAATTAAAAATTAGTAAAAAAGCCATCGCAGGGCCCCTTTAAAGGGGCGGTGCAACGATTTTATGATTAAAAGAATTTGCATCTTGTCATTTTTACGTTGTTTATCGTGTCCCAGAGGATAGAGAAAACACCTCCTTCATTAAAAATGTCACGATTCCGCTGCGTAATCGCAAAGCAAAAGTCGAGCTTTTGCCCCCACCTGAAGCCCCAAGTGGTAGCCGAAGGAACTACGGCGAAAAGATTACGTGACCTCGCTCGGCTCTAAGCTGCAGCATAACGCCCGCTAATGTCAGCGGAGAGAGGGAGAGGAAGCGTCCTCCGAGATAGCACACGGGAAGCTACACGGCACTCCGAATGACGTCACTGGGAGTGCGGCCAGGTGTGACCCTGAAGGCTGGGAGTGAGTTGAGGGGTGCCCGAAATGCCAATATTTATCTTTTTTTACGCAGCAACTAGGACACGCAGGCGAAATCGGTTTTCTGTTCTTTACTTCGGAAGTGTCAGAGGGCAACTTCCACAAATCTTTGACCGAAGTCCGGAAATCGTTGCACCCCCCCTTTAAAACACAAAATTCCAGATGATCATATCTTTTAAAAAGAATTGAATTTCTGTTGAGGATCTTTGGACAGTGAAATGTTATTCTGCCTCAGAGTGGCGCCAGATTTCCGCTTTAGATAAGAAGTTTTGCCAGTGCAGTACGACCGCTAGCCTAGGGTCTTTAACGTGCATCACGCAGTAGTGATCACACGAGCGCGTGCCAGTACGATTCTCATCCAGATCGAAACGGTAAGGGGTTGAGATTGAACCCAGGATCCCTCGTTTCAGCAGCGCGAGCTTCCGTGAGCTTCCGTGAGTACCACCGGCGTGTCGCCAACAAAATTGATTTTAACCTCTCCACACAGCTTTCCGACCATGTTTTCCGTAACGGGCACAGCGAACTTAACATGCGAGTCTGCGCTATAAAATCTGGCTTCCGCTGTTTTCGCACTCGCAAACAAGAAAACAGCTTGATATTTACACTGAATTCCCACCGGCTTAAACGGTAGACTAATTTTCGGCCACTATACTTCGTTTCAGCTTCCGTCCGAGCGCAGCCAAAGCTACGTGTGGCTGGAGCCAATCACACACCGGCAATAGGCCACGCGATCTCGCCTGCACTTTTGTATCACTCCGCTGCGCCGCTGGTTGCCCGCGTCGCCCGCGCTCGCCGAGTATTTCGTCTGCTGCGGGTGTATCAACGATATCGTCTGCTACAGGTTTAAGAAGTGCCCTTTCACGTTCTGAAACTTAGTCACAGGATGTCAGTACGTAGGCTGGCCGCTGGCATCTGTGTCCGAGCTTTCCACCTGTTCGGTATAGTTTCGAGGTGTAAGTACTCGTTGCAAGGTTCCCGATGACCCGGCCGTTGATGTTTCCTTGTATTGTCTGGATATACCAGGGCTCGAGGCGCAGTCCTTTCCACCAGCTTCTCGGCGTTCAATGTGATCAACAGGTAAAAGGGTGCCCTGATTTCACCGCGTATTTGAATTGTATTGTCCCGGACGCTTTGCTTGTTTACGACGCATTCGCGGTACGACGCGGCCGGAGTCTCCTGCCGAATTTGAAAGTAGGCATTCATCACGACCTCTCGCACCTGACGCCCAAACGTGCCTTTGCGAAAGGGCGTTTTGAAGCGACTCGGTGAGGAAATCAGCGATGCACATGATTCGGCGATTACGGGAACGAAATCCCACAGAAAAGCCGAGCGCTGCAGCCGTGTTGCCAGCGGATATACATGTTTTCACCAAACCACATGCATTTACATATATTAATAGAAACATAAACTTCAGAGATTTGATTCCTTTAGTTGCAATCATTCTCAGCAGTACACATCTGGAACATTGTGCAGTTTTTACGCACAAAACAGTTATTTTAAAAGAAATTACTTTTGTGAACTACTTTGTGGTGCGTAGGAATGCTCTTCTCGAAGTTGCGAACCGTCCCTCAGCCTTTGGCTGCGCTCGGACGGAAGCTGAAACGAAGTATAGCACTTCTGCCGTTTTTTTCTTTCTGAAGGTGACCCGCCCCCCCCCTCTTTCCTTTTTTCTTGCTCTCTCACCTTCCCTTTTTGTTTGGCCTTGGCGTTTACGGTATCTCTCTCCTACCTTCATCTCTCCCTCCGGCTGTTTACTCTGGTTGTTGTCTCTCGTTTTGCAATTTATTTTTTCTTTTATCTTGTGATTATCTAGATCCTTTGGCGTCGCTTTCCGACTGCCGCGCGTCTTGTCCATGCGTGTACCCGAAACGTCGCTTCAGTTCTGTCGACTCCAGAGCACAACTATAGTTTCTGCAAACGGTTCCTAAGGCGACGCCGACGACATATGAACGGGCAGCTCACGACACGTTGAACATTCAGCTGCTCAAGATTCACTTAACGGGACACAATTTGCCTGCAAGGACAGTGACGTAAACTCCAGACGACGAAGTGTACATTTTCGTCAACAGGGCACGGCAAGGATGTACGCGATGGAATAGGTGGTCTTGTGAAAGATCAGGCAACCCTTCACAATTTGCGGTCGCCAGCCACTGATGCCATACAAGGCGCAGGTGTTTTTGTGGCACCAACGGGAAAAACGAAAAACGTCTGCCTGCTGCACGTTAAGGATAACACGCTTGAAGTATTTCGAAAAAAAAAAGAAAGGTAGAGAAAGCCAAAAGGGTGCTTGGAATCCAGTCGTTTCACATGTGGAAATATGAAAAATCGAGTCAAGGGGGTTCCGTGCACGAAGCACGGAGTGCACTCTTAGTGGAAAAAAAAAACAACTTTGAACGTGTTTCACTATATCGCTCTGACATTCAGTAACGATGCACACTGTTTCTCATCAAGAGCGTACTTATGTCAAATAAAAAAGTGCAGGTTTTACAGTATATGCCCTTTTTACATTCTTACAAGAACACATCATCACCACCCTGCCCTGAGGAGGAGGGGCATATCCTCCCCTCCGCCTCGTCAAGAGCTGCGCTCTACTTTAACGTTACAAAAAATTGTAAACGTCTTTCATTTGAAAAAAATTAATTTCAACACAATTTGTTATTGTTTCGCTTGCCCAACGTCTGACATCGGTCAGAGCAGATACTTCCGTAACGTTCATTGTTCTCAAGGCATCACTAGGAACTATAGTGACGCCTAGAGAAAAAGTCAAGCTATTTTGTCAGTAAACACAAACATTAAAGAATTAAAAATAATAATATAATAGTATCTTTATTTGGCTCTGGAGAGCCTCGGCACCGCAGAAAGGCAACTGCCCGTACCACGGAGGCCCGCAGTGCCGCGTCTATTGAACATGATAATGCGATGAGTTTGTACATGCAAGATGACGTCGAAATCGATTACTGTTATTGCGGAAAATGGCAGTCCGATTTGCAGATGCCCAGATTTCGATGATGAATATTGCAATGAAAGCAGAGTGACCATATAATCAACCAAATACAACAGGATTGAACGCGGACCGAACGCGCCGCAAAGCTAAATTTTATAAGCAATATCAGCCACACCACTGATAAAAGAGCTCACGTGTTAACTTGAGATCTACCAAAACTGTTTTGTATTTATACAAAGATATGTTAATTGTTTCGATTACAAATGAGTCATCCAAGATATAGAAAAGGATTTTGGACCTCTTGGCTCGTTGGGGACCGCGCCAAAAAACTCCCTGACATGTGGTGGCTCCGGTCTCGTGTGTCGGCTTCCCAACACTGGTGTCGAACTGCATCCGCCGGCTCCTTCGGATGTGTAGTTTCAACACGTGGAGTATACCCAATAGACGGTAGGTGTCTACGTAACACACATCTTTGTTTATAGTGCGTCACGCTGCCTTGGCGACAATAAGAGCAGGTCCCCCCCTCCACCCCCCCCCAACCTTCCTCCCAAATATACCAAAAAAGGTAATCGACTGCAACATCGACTTGGTTACGCATTTATTTATTTATTTTTATTTTAAACGATAGTAATGCAACATGTTTTCGCAGATATGAACATTACCGGTTCTGAAGGATCCACCGAATAAAGATAGAAGAAAATCGAAAATGATTATTTTTTTAATTGAAGCAACAAATTAATGCTTTTTATAACTTTTTTAATTTTTTTTTTAAATTTCGGGCGCGATGAAAAATGCCGCAACAGAAGTAAAACGCCATATTTTTTTAAAAAATGTGCTAGGAACGATATACTCAGGACAAATGATTTCAGGTGGAAGGTTTCATTTTTAAGTGTAATAAAAATTCGCCGAAAATTGCATTATTACGAAAGAGTTGCTCAAAAAGTCGAGTTTGCCTTTTTATTTCTTTTTAAGTATATATTAAAATAAAATAAATTTGATTAATTTTACTGGTAGCGTTTGCGTGCGTTAGGCATAAGAAATTTGAAAATGTAGACAATTGTATTCTTTATTCCAAGTGCCCCCGAATTCGCTTCAACGCGCAATTGGGCAAGTTCTGTTTGCAACCACATTTTAAGTGCAATTTTTTCCCACAAATAAAAAAAAAATGTTTTTTTTTTGCAAAATAAAGTTTTTACGGTTGTGCGGACACATTTCTCTACATCCCAATCTTGTTTCACGTGACAAACATCTGAACGTCACAATGCGTAAAAATGCGCGTAAAGATGCCATTAATTGTTTTAGGCATTTGCTTTAGAACAGTTACTGCTGCAGACGCCAGGACGTGCAGCGCGTGTAACTACACTCGCAAAATGCTACTCTGGTGCTTGAGTAATTTAAAGGGGCGATGCAACAATTTTCGTACTTTGCGCAAATACCGCTTAGAACGGATCCCTGACGTTAATGACCTATGAAACACGCGTTTGTTTTTCACCCCACGCAATAGGAGTCACAGAAAAAAATTAAAGAAAAACCAGCAGCGTTCACCCCCTCAACTCGCAGCCAGAACAAGCGGCCACGCGATCTGGAGCCTATTATATGCCGCCAATGTTGATCATAGCCACGCGCTGGGGTTGGCAAAGCACAGGACACGCGCTGAGTTCCAGACATTGTTATGGCTCGGCTATTGTCGTCGTTGCAGCGATTGGACACGGGCCACTACCCGAATGCTTCTCGAGCTAGTAATTATCACGAGCCCAAATCGAGCGCCCACGCAATGCTCGGGTCCAATCTATGAACCGCATTCAAATATCGTCATTGGGGTGTACTGCGATCCCCACGTTACGTCATCAAATTTTGCAAAGGAGAGATTGAATGAAAATGATCGCTTTTGTCCTTGAAATTGCACCGCAACAAAGGAGTTTCTTGGCCAGTGGCGTCGCGTGCGAGTATCCTTGAGTCCCACTAGGGCCAGTAAGCTCGTGCAAAGTGAAAAACATTCCAATTGAATGTCGTTGCACCGCTCCTTTAACACAAGGTCTACTGGCACCTGTCGAGCGATGAATAGAACGCGCGTGCACGCGGAGCGCGACTCGTGGGAACGCTACTTCACTTCAACGTAGACTGTTACGACTGGCTTCCTTGGCTCCGTCCTGGAGTTGGCCTTCACCTGTCGCCAACAGCAGCGGAGCGCGCCAACGGCGCTAGACAGTCACGTTCAGATTCCCGAGACCGACCCTTGAGTCATCGGGCCGGGGGTGGCTTTCGAGGAGGGCTCCAAACACAAAAAGAACGTCTCCCGGAGGCCACGAGACCATCTGGGATCGCCGGCCCTCGCAAGGAGAAGCACCGACATGCGTGTGCATGCCTGTGTGTGTGTGGGTCTGTCGGTGTTGAGTTTCAGCAAGAACGTCGACTCCTTGCATCAGCCACCGGAGCGCGGCAAGAACGTCGAGGGATTACATCATCTGCCCCTCGCCGAAAGAGCACCCGGAAGTTGCATCAGCCGCCCCCGCACTTCGGACACCTCGTGAACACTCGAACACCGGGGAAGGCTCCTCTCTCTCAGAGGGCCTTCTCGCCCTCGGAGGGCTATATAACATGGGCTTGGGGAGCCCGAAATCGCCGATTGCCGATTGACCAGTCGACCATGCTACTTGTATATTCACTGTATATAAAAGTTCTACTTCAGTACCCACACTCCAGGCCTGTTTCCTCGGGGCCATGCTAGCAGCGAGCCACAGCCCCGACTCTTGGTTCCGCGCCTGACATCGTCATCCTCCCGAACGCAACAAGAGTTGGTCTGACATTTTACTGGATGAAGATATTCATAAAACAGATCCGGCGTAGATAATTTATTCATGTTTCCACGCGAACGAATCACGAAACAAGTTGAAACAATACAGCAATTGGGAAAGGTGCAGGCAGAGATAACTCTTTCTCAAAAATAGGCAATTTTCTTATGCGCGGTGTTTATACATGAAGCCTATATTCCTTGCTAGAAAATCTAACAGCAAGAACGAAATATATCACGGAAGCCGGGTAAGGTTAAAATGACAACAACACGTTTCTCAAAGGGCCCATCCTGAGTTGATTGTGAAGTAACTGTCTTGGTAAAAAAGCATTTCTTCGCTCAACAAAATACTTAAACATCGGGGAGTATCAGATACTTCGGTCGTAGCCTACGTATTATTGCGAATAAGTGGAAGCTAAATATTAATAGTAATATTAACAATATTTTCGTAACTCATTACAATCACTATCATATAAGTCCGGCTAAACTGCGCGCTCATCTTTGTGAAGCATCTCTAACCTTTAATTCTAATGAGAGTCATGTATTTAAAAGACCTATACAAAAAGGAAACTCATGTGCAAAACGAATTAATTTGCCTAAACATTTTTTTTTGTTTGGACACACACAACAAAGTAATTTACAGATGTTCGCAACCACATGGAACTAGCGAGCCACTATACCGCATTTCAAGCAGCTCTGAATGTGCGAACAGACTGCCTTGCATTCTAAGCTACCAAATAACGCGCAATTTATAATGAGTGTTTAAAGCAAAATCACCACAGTCTTACATAGCACCATCCGAGCAACCAAAGCAAACCCAGAAGCCGGGGTATGCTATGCGGAGAGCAAGTCGTCTTGGTGCAGAAGTTGCGATGACGTCAGAACGACGCCGAGCTCTGATTGGCTACGATTGATACCCCGAGGTCTACCCACCCAATAAGAGCTCGGCGTTCGGCCAATCAGCCAATAAGAGCTAGGCGTTCTGACATCATGACAACCCCTGTGCAAGAAGCAGACGAACTTACGCTCCGCATAAACGTAATATCTCTTTCTAAAGGCAGATCGCTTTCAATTGAACAGCAGAACCAAGTGAAGTTGCAGTTAGTATTGGGAAACATTGTAAGATACTGTACGTTGTTGAAATAATTGTAATCCTCAAGACTAGTGGACACTGCACTCAAGCCGAAGGGGGCCATTATCAAAATGACCCAAGCCAATTTCGTGGTGCGTTCTTATTCTAGTCCATGGCGGCAAATTTGTGCCACATAGCTTCGTGTGTTTTGTCCAACTTCGGAAACTCGGCCGTGCAGACGGTGCAATGGGCCCACGCGAGCGTGACGTGCGGCGCGTTGGATTCGAAGAACAAGCGGATGCCGTAGCTATTGGTTGCCAGGTACCTTAAGGAGGGCAGACTCTTCAGGAGATGGGGCAGCTCCCCGCCACCATATCCCAGACTTCGCAAGGATTCTTCCGTGTCCAAGACCAGTCTCCGTAATTTATGCAAACCAAGCACCGGCGCAAGAGCTACAAATACTCCCGCATTTCCGAAATCCAGCCGCAAGGACTCCAAGTTTCTGCAACCCAGCAAAAGCTGGACCAGACGTGCTCCCACGTGGCATCTTTCGAGATGAAGCTTTCTCAACTCGGTGAAGCCTAAGGGGCTAGTCTCCTCGACGAGAGTGCAATCGACGAGGCTTAGGCTAGAGATGTTCTCGCAGAAACAAGCTATCTGAGATAGTTTAACGCGCTTGACGTTAGTCAGTGCCAAACGCCTTAAGTCGAATTTTTTAAGCAGGGTAAGATGAATTGATGGAAGGTGCATTTCTTGAAACTGGCCGTTATGGAAAGGCACCGCATTCTGTCAAATTCAGCTACCTCTAAGAGTGATTCTGGTAATGTGGTGACCACTTCCAAGTCCTGGACGTGTGGGCAAGCTCTACGCGCACGAGCGAGACAGGCCGCCGTCACTTCACCGCGCTGGTATATGACTCCATTCAACGCCTTCACTCGAACTCCCAGGATGAGGTGCTCCGTCGAGATGCCGAGGTTGGCCAGCGATGAGCTTCCATCTGGGACCCTTTCAGAAAAAAGTGATCCGTGGGCGCCTGAATGTAAGTAAGCTGAAAGACAAAGGAACCAAAATATTTATGTGGTCCGCAGCCGATTTGTGGTGGCCTGGTGGCCATGCAACCGCGGCGGACATCAGTGGAAATACATGTTCATAATAACGACAAACATTAAAAAAATTACGGCCGCAGTCCCATTGTTTACACAGCCTACAAACGACATGATGTTCTCTGTAGACATAATCACAGAATTACCTGCGGGCACTCCAAAAGCATGCCTGAAACGCTTCATACATATATCTGCTTCGAGCACCTCTGCAGACAATTTTTACATGACCAGTTTGGCTTCAAACAGCGTCTTCAGATATTTTTTGTTGTTGTGATGTACGATACTATCAGTGTGGCCGCGGATTAACGCTGAGGACACCTAAGCACTTCTTATGAGTTGTGAATGCTAAAGCATGAATATCGTTCTTCCGCTCCCTTATAGTTCGTCTGCGGTGTACTGACGTGGGCGGCCGCGTTTCGCCTACGATGCAGCCGCCGCCGATATAGATGCCTCAGGCGCCGCCATGTTCCTCGGCGCTGAGAGGAACAGAAACGGCCGCAACCCCCACACCCCCTCCGGCAACGCCTGACACGAGAGCGGCGGCCGGGCGTGCATGCGCTCTCGTGAAGCGGCCGCTAAAGGCTATCTAGGAGACGTTTCGCTCAGCCAATGGGAGAATTGGGGCTTCTTTCGCGTTCTTTCGCAGCTACAGACGTCGCCGGCTCCGCTCCATGGGATAGTTAATGCTTTCACAGTAAAAGTCCCGAACACGGCTACAAGTTGCCTGAACCGATCTGCGCGAACCCTGGAGAAAGCAATGAACCTTCAAAACATCGGGGATTATTGAGAATACTGACGGAACCGGCGCTAAACAAGCCGTTGCAAACGTTTTTTTTTTTTTGCCTGCCAGAGGTTGTAGAAATAGATGTAATCTTGACTAATTAATACCATTTCTTAGCTATGTCAGATTCAAAAATTCAGCGTAATTGCGCTTGGGTGACAACAAACAGTGTTTAATGAATATGGCGCTCTTAAGAATTCACTCGTGTGCAAATTCATATTCCTTACCATCGGACAATCAGCAGTGGCCTTGACCAGGACCAAGGAATCAATGGAGAGACTGTTCATACCCAAAGCTGGCATGGTTCCAACGAGCTTCGTCAGCTGTGACGGGCCTGACGAACACCAGAGAGTTTCGGACCTGGGCGAACACCAGAAAGAGTTTTGGACCTGGAGCCTGAGGTTGTGAAACAGCACGAGCGACTTCAGGCACGTAGACTTGGAGTAGAGATCACAGATCAGATTCCTGTTGTGAAGCACAACTAGAGTGTGCGCGTTCTTTAGAATCAGCTCAGCAGCTTTCTCAAAGCTCGTGGAAAAGTCGAACGCAGGACAGCCTGCGAAGAGAGCTGCAGAGATGGGCTGGTTGCCGAGGAACTTTATGCAACTGACGAAGCCTTCTTGGTCCATGCTCAGGAGCTGACAAGTGGAGTCTATGGTGAGGTTGCATGGAAGAGGTTGCGACCACGGCCTGTTCAACTTGAGAACGATGAGGTTCTCTTCACTTATAAGTTTGTCGGGATCACCAAACTGCTCGACGTCCTCCATACTGAAAAAAAAAAAAAGATGGCACAAGGAGAATGCAGACACAAAACCGCCAGCATTATCCGAGGTAACAGAACCAGTGAACTTGTGTTAAAAAAACATACAAACAAACAAAACAACCCGTCATGAAGCATGGAATCCGTATACACATTCTTAAATCGGCCTTTAAGCTGGCACTTATATTGTTTTTAATTAAACTCTGAAAATAAGGTATTCAATTTGTTTCGGCGATATTAATTTTTTCTTTTATAGTTTGGAAGGTTACGCTCTCGTCAAGCGGCTAATGAAGCAGATTTCTCCTTGCATTCCTCCTTTTCAGTGTAACCAAATTTAAAAAAAAAACCTTGATAATAATATTGCAAAAAAAAAATCTGTGGGTTTATTTGGCTTTTTGTGATGCGAGGTGTGCTCAAGTAATTTTTTTTCGGATTACGTAGCCGCACAAACATTGTGTTGTATATTCAATCCACGAAACTTTATGCGCAGCGCTTCTCCGCGGGAAGTTAAAAAAAAAATCAAACCCTACGCGGGGGGAAAAAAGAAAAAAAAAATATATGGGTGATTTCATCTCAACTCAGGCACGGTTAAGGGTCGAAATTTTAATTTTGACGAAAAAAATATATGTTTTGTAGCAATTCCTATATTAAAAGAAGACGCAAACGGCAATGTCGTCGGGTTGTTCAAAAGCTATGGAGCGTTGAAGCGGCCAAGGTGGAAACACGTTTTTCAGCTTATCGGAGGTGCCATATTTCACTCCATCTCTTTTTCCTACGTTTTACGCTACATCAATATAACTTTTTGGGAGCACTCTAGACTTAGGCTTTTTCATGCTAATTAAGCGTCTAGGTCAAACACTTTTAATGATTTTTGTTTTATTTGTAAACCGCCTCTCTGCGACGATATTTGACGAAGTTTAGCAAGCTGTGCTAGTGTGACCTAATCAACATATTTTTATGATCTTTATATCGCAATAAGCTCCAATTAAGTTCTTTCTTTTCAGTATAATTTCAATATTTTATATTAAGTATATAATGCGCTACATGTGCCTGAAAAACAAAAATTTCGAAAAACTAGCAAGTTTGGAATCGATTTTTTAAAAAATCCCACTATTTATTTCTTTTATTTTTTATTCACAGTTAGTTAATATAGTAGTCTATCAGAAACTACCAATATAGATTGTAATATATTGTTTGTATGGCCTCTATTAACACTCGAATCTCGTGCTATGAGCGTTTTGAACGGGACTTCGCACAGGCGCTCTGCTGAGCAGAATTTTGGCCTATGTAAGGTCTTTTATTTATCGTTAACAGTTACCTTAATATCCAACCATAAACGACTAATAAAATTTGGAGTAGTGTACTTAAAAATATTTACTTCGAAGTCCGTATCCACAAGTGCGGGCACAGCGCTACTTCCTCCCAATACGGGAAATGCAGATCGTTAGAGAATTCCTCTGGGGCCTTTTGCTTTCGGCTGTGAGTTTGAAATACCGAACTTGACATGTAATTGTCATATTTTCTTATGTCAAACAGATATGCAGTGCATATATATATATATGTACGATTTAGTATCTGACGCTAAGGAAGTACGGTTTATTTTGTGCGTACAGACTCTTTCGTAAAATAACAAGCATTTCGTAGCGTGTAAAGCTTCAAACGGGTTAATCATGTGTTTAGGTTTAATTTCTATTTTCAGTGATTCATGTCGGATTACTTACACTTTTTCCTCTTGACTTAAATTTGTCCAGGAGTCTAGATGTTACGTATCTGCTCCGCCAATACATAGGGCGAAGCTCACACACCTTGCAAATCACGCTAGTGCCAAGTAAATAAATATTGTTAGGATAAATATCGTTGCTTCACTGACTTTTACGCTCAGATGTTGAGGTAGATACTAACATTAAATAGAAAGCCTTACATAGGTCAAAATTCTGCTCGGCTGAGCGTCTATGCGAAGTCCCGTTCAAAACTCTCACAGCACGAGATTCGTGTCCTAATGGCGGCCATACAAACAATATATATTACAATTCTTGTTGGTAGGTCCTGGCAGACTGCTATAATACCTAACTGTAAATAAAAAAATGAAAGAAATAAAAGGTGGTTTTTTTAGAAAATGGACTTCAAATTTGCAAGCTTTTCTAAAGAAAGACTTGCAAGTTTGAAGTTGGTTTTCTGAAAAACCCCACCTTTTATTTCTTTAAATTTTTATTTACAGTAAGGTAATATAGTTATCTGTCAGGACCTACCAAAAGAAATTGTAATATATTGTTTGTATGGCCGCTATTGGGACTCAAATATCGTGCTGTGAGAGTTTTGAACGGGACTTCGCATAGACGCTCAGCTGAGCAGAATTTTGACCTGTGTAAGGTTTTCTATTTAATGTTAGTACTACTTACCTCAATATCTGAGCGTAAAAGCCAGTGAAGCAACAATATTTATCCTAACAATATTTATTTACTTGGCACTTGCGTGATTTGCAAGGTGTGTAGCTTCGCCCTATGTATTGACGGAGAAGATACGTAACATCTAGACTCCCGGACAAACTTAAGTCAAGAGAAAACAGTCTAAGTAACCTGGCATGAATCACTGAAAATAGAAATGAAACCTAAACACATGACTAACACGTTTGAAGCCTTACACGCTACGAAATGCTTGTTATTTTACGAAAGAGTCCGTACGCGCATAAAATAAACCGTACTTCCTAAGCGTCAGATACTAAATCGTACATATGTATATGCACTGCATATCTGTTTGACATAAGAAAATATGACAATTACATGTCAAGTTCGGTATTTCAAACTCAAAGCCGAAAGCAAAAGGCCCCAGAGGAATTCTCTAACGATCTGCATTCCCCGTATTGGGAGGAAGTAAGCGCTGTGCCCGCACTTGTGGATACGGACTTCGAAGTAAATATTTTTAAGTACACTACTCCAAATTTTATTAATGTTTATGGTTGGATATTGAGGTAACTGCTAACGATAAATAGAAAAACCTTACATAGGCCAAAATTCTGCTCAGCAGAGCGCCTGTGCGAAGTCCCGTTCAAAACGCTCATAGCACGAGATTCGAGTGTTAATAGCGGCCATACAAACAATATATTACAATTTCTGTTGGTAGTTTCTGATAGACTACTATATTAACTAACTGTGAATAAAAAATAAAAGAAATAAAAGTGGTGTTTTTTTAGAAAATCGACTTCAAACTTGCTAGTTTTTCGAAATTTTCGTTTTTCAGGCACATGTAGCGCATTATATACTTATTGCAAAATATTGAAATTATACTCAAAAGAAAGAGCTTAATTGGAGCTTTACGGTGATATAAAGATCATAAAAATATGTTGATTAGGTCACACAGCACAGCTTGCTGAACTTCGTCAAATATCGTCGCAGAGAGGCGGTTTGACAAATAAAACAAAAATCATTAAAAGTGTTATGACCTAGACGCTTAATTAGCATGAAAAAGCCTATGTCTAGAGTGTTCCCAAAAAGTTATATTGATGTAGCGTAAAAAGTATGGAAAAGGGATGGAGTGAAATATGGCACCTCCGATAAGCTGGAAAAACGTCAGTTTCCACCTTGGCCGCTTCAACGGTCCATAACTTGAGAACAAAAAATCCGACGACATTGCCGTTTGCGTCTTCTTTTATTATAGGAATTGCCCCAAAACATATATTTTTTTCGTCAAAATTAAAAATTCGACCCTAAATCCGTGCCTGAGTTGAGATGAAATCACCCATATATCATCTCCTGACGAAGCCGAGTCTCTCGGCGAAACTGTCGATTAAACTTCCGCTGTTTGTTGTTTCTTACCGTGAGTTTTTCACGTCTTTATATATATATATATATATATATATATATATATATATATATATATATATATATATATATATATATATATACATATATATAAACCCGAGAAGCACAAAATGTATCGTGCTTGTGTTATATGCGCGTTGTGATTTCTTATGCCTCGCTACGGCTAGAGAGAGAGAAAAAAAACTGTTAGGACCAAAGAATATGAGCAGGGGGCCTCAGTCCCCTTTGTGGAGTACTCCAGAGAGGACTGCATGTACGCAGCTAGGTAAACTTGATCTAAGAGTGTGGTGGCCCTAGTCAGCCATTCGGGGTTGGGGAGTTAGGACAGGGAGGTGGGGCTAGGGAGGGGTGGGGGAAGGGGATGGCAGAACCATAAGATGTGATGGGTATAGGCCTCCTGCGTTGCCCAGGGGGTGCTGCGAAAAGGGACTTGTTAGGCCTTGTTTTGGGTAGTACAAACTTGAGCGTCTCAAACTGTCAGGCATGCAGAAGTGTGCCTGCTCTGGTGCGGAGCGCGAGATCACGATGAAAATATAAAGAAACAACAAAAATCCGAACGCCGTCAAAGCTAAGACGCTAAGAGCGCGAGCCATGAGATGCCGTTTCACGCGTTCCAAAGTAGACATGACAAAGAAAAAGAAAAATGAAAGCGTCGCGACACAGGTGTTTCGACGTCACCGCCCAGTGATAATAGACGCGTACCCTAGCGGTGGTGTCATGAATTTGGCACTTTTGATTGTCTTCCGGCGTTGAGTCTGGCCGATTTTTGGCGTCCAAAGGTGTTTTTCGTTCTTCAGCACCAGGCAGAATTAAAAAAGCTCGACCAACGTGCCATAAGTAGCGCGAGGCTCGATCAGGTGAGCTTGTACTACCCAAAACGAGGGCGCTGCAGTTTGTTCAAAGCTTCAGCGCAGGAGGCCTATTCGGGCGGTCGCCGCAGTGAATGCAGGGGAAGGATCCTCAGAGAGTAGACCTCCTAGATGGTGCATGTGGGGGAGGGTGTTACTTTGGGCGTTGCGGATGATGGTGCGTTAGTGGCGTGTGAGGTAAGGGTGAAGGGGGAGGGGGAAAGACTCCAAGGGAGTGTCTATATGAATTAAGACTTTGGGTTGGGCTAGTTGGTTCATTTTGATCTAGAGGAATAGAAAGAGCGAATAAACACGGACGAAGAAGAGACACATACACAACACGGACTGCCGCTTCCTCATCCGTTTTTCTTCTTCTTCCGTGTTTTTTTTTTTGCGTCTTTCAGTTTTTAGGTGTCTGTATGATTCGAGTGAGGGTAAGGCCACCGGAAACGTCTCGGCAGATCTGGGGATGTCGGGTGTCCGGTGGAGCGTTTCGCAGGGGGAGGATTCTCATCTCCACCGGGTGTCCGGTAAAGCGTTTTAGCCGG
This sequence comes from Ixodes ricinus, assembly GCA_037355805.1. Taxonomy (NCBI): domain Eukaryota; kingdom Metazoa; phylum Arthropoda; class Arachnida; order Ixodida; family Ixodidae; genus Ixodes; species Ixodes ricinus. The sequence continues at coordinate 31,262 of JAZHYW010042160.1, read as the reverse complement.
TGTCGCCCTGGCTCTTTCTCAAACATTCGACCCAGAATGTTCAGAAAAGAGCCGGGGTGACACCGACGAGGCAGGTCATTCCGGCCTCCTTATGGCCCACGCTCGGGGCAAGAGTGCACGCGAATCCTCCAGATCAAAGCAGCACAACTAAAAATTGACGCAGGCCAAAAAAAATTTTATTGGGAGCTACGCAGGTTTTTAGTGACTGGAAGACAGGCTTTCAATATCTGGCATCATAGCACTGGCTGCCGTCTTGAACATATCTTGCAGTGTCATGTCCGCGGGCCGCACAGGAAGTGCCCGCGAGCCGGGCTGCTCCAGATGAACGGAAAAGCGCATCGTCTCGATCATGACCGCGGCATTACTCCCCCCTTTCTTTCTCGAATTTCTAATCCTGATTGAACCTCTGATTTCATGCGGAGTACCCCATTGCGAAAAGACAGCCCTGGTACCACCACTCCTTTCCATATACCCCTGACCACTTCATATCTATCATAGTTTGTGGTCGGTTTGCCTTTCTGCATACCGACACGGAAGAATAACACGGAGCCAACTGCTTTAACAAGGAACTACGATTAATAGGACATGGACGAGACGATAAAGTATAATAACAGAAAACCAGGGGGCACCGGCGGCGCCTGAGTCTAGCCAGCGACTCACTGTGCGCCGCCTCTCATCCGCCTTATCTGTGCGGCGCGGACGATGTCCGCGTGGCCGGCGTGACGTCGCACGCGGGAAAAGTTCGCCACCTATGCTCCGCAGTCGGGCAACTGGGCTGGGGAGCCGCCAGGGTGCCCACAAGTTCCTTAGTGCGTTGAGCTTCATAATATATTTTTTTTTACAGCGAAGCCGTTTATGGTTAGGGTACCGTGGATTTTTCGTGTGAGGCAACAGAAATGACGACACGACTTTGTGTCACGTGACGTTAATTTCCCCGCTAAATTTAGCGGGGAACTTTTTCCCTAAATTTGGCGGGAACTTTGACGTCAAGCGAAATGAAGTCGTGACGTCACATGGCGTCACGAAGCCGTGAAATATTTCGTTGCCGCACACAAAATCCACTGGACCATAGCCATAATTTGCGGAGAATTTTCCGCTACATTTAGAGCGGAAACTGACGTCACGTGACCTCAACACCAATTCAGTTCTCGCGCTAAATATAGCGGAAAAACTTACGTCACGACTTTGTGTCACGTGACGTCAATTTCTCCGCTAAATATAGCAGGGAAAATGACGTCACGGCTTCGTGTCACGTCACCCATGAACAAATTCAGCGGCAGGGAAAGAGGAGGAAAGGAGGAGGAGGAGGGAAGCGCACCGCCCTCTGTTTGTCGTCGTTCCAAGCGCTCGCGTGCCTAGTTTCATTTTCCTTCCACCAGGTGGCGGTCCCGTTACGCGTGTCTAGTTTCCTCCGGCTCCTTGGGGTGGCGATAGTCCTCGACATGTGTGTGCGTATCGTTCGTCACGATGATCACCGATCAAGACTATAGACCGTTTTATCGTGGGTAGCGCCATTTTGAGAGCGAGAGAGAAAAGGGAAAGGGCTACCGGCGCTTTCCTCCTTTCTGGTTGTGTAGAAAGAGTGAAAGTCCCGGATGAAAGGCTTCGCCGGTGTTGGGTGTCTGCAGTGCCGGAACTTCGTTCGCGCTTTCTTCTCTGTTTTAAACTCGCAAACTTAATTAGAGCCACGGGCTTCGATGGCGACAGTCCCCTGGTCATCGGGACACCATTGCCCGGTCATAGGGTGCACGATTAACGACAGAAAGCGTCGAATACTGTCCGAGGACCTATGTAGCTTGCATGGAATCCGGCAAGGCGATTGCGGCTGCAATGTTTTTAAGCTCCATCGCTTTCCGCATGACTGGAACTGATGAACCATTTATAAATTTTTGCTCGCAATGGGCCTATTTCAACGTAGCCGTGTTTAGTAATCAACAAGCGATACACGACACGGGAACCTCAATTAACTTTTGTAAACACCCGGAGCTACCACCGATCGTTTGGCTGCGCTGCTTTTATCTTGCGTGTCCGTGTTCTTATATATCCTTGTGGATGAACGACGAAGACGTTCTGGATGTACTTATATCGAACCGCATTAAGCCTTAAAGCAGCCACGAATTATTTTACTATTTGATGCACTATTTTGAGTACTCACCTCCAATTTCTATCGCTAGCGCGTTCGCTGCCGCTGTTCCCCCGTCGCCGCACTGGCGGATGCCATGACTCGAACAAAGAAACGTGCACACTGGGCTCGAAAACGGATTGAACACTAAACACTTACACACAGACAGGACAGGACATACACAGAGCTGACTATCAACTATTTAATACTTCTTCTTCCTCCACCTCCTCTTCTTCTTAGTCCCTTCGAGTATTCCACGATTGCGAGATAAGATGCACTTTTTAGAATTTTTTTAAAAAGAACAAAGCATAATAAGGAGTACATATAAAAATAAAACATAGACGAAAAGAAAAAATATACTACATGAACGAAAATTGAAAAAAAATTGAAAAACTATCCGCAAATGCCCAAGCTAACCCCATACATTTCCACTTCCAGTCACTGACACCGGTATCCCGCGGATGTTTCGAGAACTTCTTCCCATGACTGTCCTCACGAGTCACTGGCCCACAGCCGCAACACACCGTAGATATTGTTTTTCTTTGCTGTGCAGCGTGATGGACGGACGGACGGCAATCGTGGAATGCTCGAAGGCACTGAAGAAGAGGAGGTGGAGGAAGAAGTATTAAATAGTTGATAGTCAGCTCTGTGTATGTCCTGTCCTGTCTGTGTGTAAGTGTTTGAGTGTTCAAACTGTTTCTCATAGACATGTACCAACTAGCTCAGCTCAAACCGAGGGCCGGCTTTGTCTCAGCTGAGACTGGGTGAAAGAAAGCACTGCCATAGCCAACACGAGCTGGGAGCGGGACTCAGCAAAGCTGCGTCTCCCAAGACGCTCGCGGCCCCAGCCTTCGCAATTGCACTCTTTCACACAGTCTCAGCTGAGAGCGCTGTTCTAGCAAGCCGGCCCTGTTATTCGAAAACGAGATCTGTACTCATCGATGCTGGAACGCAAACTACATGATGTAGAAAACTGCATCGGGCACTGATTGGGTATTCTCTCGGGTCACGTGACATGACGTTGAAATGTAGTTTTTCCCTATGCAGTCTATCTATGCTGGAACGCAAACTCACATGATGTAGAAAACTGCATCGGGCACTGATTGGCTCTTCTCTCGGGTCACGTGACATGACGTTGAAATGTAGTTTTTCCCTATGCAGTTCGAGCTATGCTCGTAAAATGATGCAGTTGGCGGTGACGTCAAAATGTCGTCACGATGCACTTTGACGATGCAGTTAACTGAGTGGTCGAGACGAAGCCAGAGATCAATCTGCATCGTAAAAGATGGCGACCCTAACATATGCATCTCTACTGTTGGGTTCGCCAGCGGATCGAGTTTTTAGAGATCACCGGGATGCTTTCGAGACGAGCGATGCGAGGTTTGTGGGCGAATACCGGCTGACCAAAGGGGTGACTCGCTGGCTGTGCGACCAGCTTCGCGGAAAGCTCCAGCGGCGTCGTGAAGGGCCCCGTGTGCTGACGGTCGAACAACAAGTCCTCGCAGCTCTACGCTTCTACGCCGCTGGCGGCTTCCAGGGAACCGTCGGGAGCGACGAAAACATTGGTGTTCACCAGTGCTCTGTGAGTCGCGTACTTGGTGATGTCACCAACGCTATCATCGATTGCCTCGGATCGAAGTGGCTGTGTTTCCAACAAACTCAAGCAGAGAAGGCGCTCACAAAAAGGAAGTTCTTCGAGCGATGCAAGTTCAGCGGCGTGATCGATAAATATTCTAAATACTCTTACACGATTCAACACGATTGTGTTTTCATTTGAGTGCACCCCATATAAGCGATTTGGCTGAGCGAAAAGCCAAGCAAGCAACGGTAACACGCTTAAGTTGAGCTAGTTCGTTCATACTTCAGGTAGAGAGAGAGAGATATATACTTTATTTTAAAGCAACTACTTCAGGTAAGGCCAGCTGAACTAGAATAAACATACACATAAAGAAAAGACCATACACACCGTGGGACTAACAACTGATTTTCTTTTTCCTCCTCTTCTACTACGAACCCAACTTGAGGGAAATATTCTCTTTTCTTCTTTTTTGCTTCATACTTCACCGAAAATTTAACCTCCGATGGAACATTTTTTTCTTTCTCGTGCAGCACGAGAGAAGTTGCACTAACGCAGTCAAACATAGTCAAAAAGTAAAATTTGTCGTTAGTTGTTTATACAGCAGGAGGTTAGTCTGCCTGAACATGGCGACATTGTTACCCACTGTAGATAAGCAATTTAGCCAGTGCAGTACGACTGCTAGCCTGGGGTCTTTAACGTGCATCACGCAGTAGTGATACACGACCGCACGCCGGTACGATGCTCATTCAGATCGAAACGGGCAGGGGCGGGAATTGAACCCAGGATCCCTGGGTTCTTGTTAACACAGAGGTTCGGGCGAGTTGGTTGCTCATGATCTACAGGGGAACAGCGCACCGGCAAAACAGTCACTCGAGTCAACACACACACAAAAGAAAGAGACACTTACACAGCGCTGTGTAAGTGTCTCTTTCTTTGTGTGTGTGTTGACTCGAGTGACTGTTTTGCGGGTGCGCTGTTCCCCCTGTAGACCCTGGGTTCTGCAGCGCGAGCTTTCGCTCCACGTGCTCCGAGCTGGTGTGCGCTAGCCCACTCGGCGATTCTCCGAAATTCCCTGTAGGGAAAACAAAAACGATGTAGTTTCAACTCAATCGCCACTGTTCGGCGACGTCACCGGCCACGTCACGGTGCAGTTCTCTTCCGATGTAGTTTGTTGGCGATGGAGATTAGGCTCCTCCCACCGGCGACGTCACGATGCAGTTTCTCCACCGCTTTTTCCAGCATAGACAGACAGTTCGAGCTATGCTCGTGAAATGATGCAGTTGGCGGTGACGTCAAAATGTCGTCACGATGCACTTTGACGATGCAGTTAACTGAGTGGTCGAGGCGAAGCCAGAGATCAATCTGCATCGTAAAAGATGGCGACCCTAACATATGCATCTCTACTGTTGGGTTCGCCAGCGGATCGAGTTTTTAGAGATCACCGGGATGCTTTCGAGACGAGCGATGCGAGGTTTGTGGGCGAATACCGGCTGACCAAAGGGGTGACTCGCTGGCTGTGCGACCAGCTTCGCGGAAAGCTCCAGCGGCGTCGTGAAGGGCCCCGTGTGCTGACGGTCGAACAACAAGTCCTCGCAGCTCTACGCTTCTACGCCGCTGGCGGCTTCCAGGGAACCGTCGGGAGCGACGAAAACATTGGTGTTCACCAGTGCTCTGTGAGTCGCGTACTTGGTGATGTCACCAACGCTATCATCGATTGCCTCGGATCGAAGTGGCTGTGTTTCCAACAAACTCAAGCAGAGAAGGCGCTCACAAAAAGGAAGTTCTTCGAGCGATGCAAGTTCAGCGGCGTGATCGATAAATATTCTAAATACTCTTACACGATTCAACACGATTGTGTTTTCATTTGAGTGCACCCCATATAAGCGATTTGGCTGAGCGAAAAGCCAAGCAAGCAACGGTAACAGGCTTAAGTTGAGCTAGTTCGTTCATACTTCAGGTAGGAAGAGAGATATATATATACTTTATTTTAAAGCAACTACTTCAGGTAAGGCCAGCTGAACTAGAATAAACATACACATAAAGAAAAGACCATACACACCGTGGGGCTAACAACTGATTTTCTTTTTCCTCCTCTTCTACTACGAACCCAACTTGAGGGAAATATTCTCTTTTCTTCTTTTTTGCTTCATACTTCACCGAAAATTTAACCCCCGATGGAACATTTTTTTCTTTCTCGTGCAGCACGAGAGAAGTTGCACTAACGCAGTCAAACATAGTCAAAAAGTAAAATTTGTCGTTAGTTGTTTATACAGCAGGAGGTTAGTCTGCCTGAACATGGCGACATTGTTACCCACTGTAGATAAGCAATTTAGCCAGTGCAGTACGACTGCTAGCCTGGGGTCTTTAACGTGCATCACGCAGTAGTGATACACGACCACACGCCGGTACGATGCTCATTCAGATCGAAACGGGCAGGGGCGGGAATTGAACCCAGGATCCCTGGGTTCTTGTTAACACAGAGGTTCGGGCGAGATTGTTGCTCATGATCTACAGGGGGAACAGCGCACCGCAAAACAGTCACTCGAGTCAACACACACACAAAGAAAGAGACACTTACGCAGCGCTGTGTAAGTGTGTCTTTCTTTTGTGTGTGTGTTGACTCGAGTGACTGTTTTGCGGGTGCGCTGTTCCCCCTGCAGACCCTGGGTTCTGCAGCGCGAGCTTTCGCTCCACGTGCTCCGAGCTGGTGTGCGCTAGCCCACTCGGCGATTCTCCGAAATTCCCTGTAGGGAAAACAAAAACGATGTAGTTTCAACTCAATCGCCACTGTTCGGCGACGTCACCGGACACGTCACGGTGCAGTTCTCTTCCGATGTAGTTTGTTGGCGATGGAGATTAGGCTCCTCCCACCGGCGACGTCACGATGCAGTTTCTCCACCGCTTTTTCCAGCATAGACAGACGGAACACACGAGACGTACCCTGCAGCGAATATCCAGCGCTTCGAATCGACCCGTCAACGGAAACAACCCACCAGCGGCACTCCAGGAGCGCTTCTGCCGTCAGGCTGGTATCGCGCAGGAATCGCGATTCAGGAAAACCGATAGAACTAACTTTTTAACAATTTCCAGCCACACCCGGCGGCGGAAATGAGCCTTCAACTAAGTGTTGTAGATAATAAAATTGAATCAATGTCACCACTGCAGAATATCAATATTAAGATAAATTCAGTTACAAAATTTTACAAGCTGAAACAGCAATTATCACGAGAAAACTCGCACGTACCTTTCGAGTGTACCCCATGTTCATCGGCGGTACAGCGTTCGGTGCGCGCTTCATTCACAAAAAAAAGAAGTATTAAATAGTTGATAGTCAGCTCCGCGTATGTCCTGTCCTGTCTGCAGTGTGTGTGCGTTTAGTGTTCAATCTGTTTTCGAGCCCAGTGTACACGTTTCTTTGTTCGAGTCATGGCATCCGCCAGTGCGGCGACGGGGGAACAGCGGCAGCGAACGCGCCAGCGATAGAAATTAGAGGCGAGTACTCAAAATAGTGCATCAAATAGTAAAATAATTCGTGGCTGCTTTAAGGCTTATCACGGTTCGATATAAGTACAGGGTGTCACAAAAGAAAATTTACACGGTCTTTTTTACCGCAAAAATAAACTAAGCATCGCCGAACGCTCATTCTCCGCCCAATGGTAGAGCTAGAGGTCACAACCATATGCCAAAGTTTCAGCCCGATCCGATAACTTAATCAAAAGTTATAAGTGATTTTCTGAAAATTTCAATGGGAAAATGGAGCACATTTTCGCCCGTTTTCGGTTTCTGGTGCCATAGAGCCCCATGTGTTCGAAAACTCCGTCGGCCGCCATTTTCCCATTGAAAGTTTCAGAAAATCACTTTTAACTTTTGAATAAAATATCGAATCGGGCTGAAACTTTGGCATCTGGTTGTGACCTCTAGGGCTACCTTTGGGCGGAAAATGAGCGTTCGGCGATGTCTAGTTTATTTTTTGCGGTAAAAAACACCGTGTAAATTTTCTTTTGTGACACCCTCGTACATCTAGAAGGTCTTCGTGGTTCATCCACAAGGAAATATAAGAACACGGACATGCAAGATAAAAGCAGCGCAGCAAAATGATCGGTGGCGGCTCCGGGTGCTTTACAAAAGTTTATTGAGGTTCCCGTGTCGTGTATCGCTTGTTGATTACTAAACACGGCTACGTTAAAATAGGCCCATTGCGAGCAAAAATTGATAAATGGTTCATCAGTCCCAGTCAAGCGGAAAGCGATGGAGCTTAAAAACATTGCAGCCGCACTCGCCTTGCCGTATTCCATGCAAGCTACATAGGTCCTCGGACAGTATTCGACGCTTTCTGTCGTTATTCGTGCACCCTATGACCGGGCAATGGTATCCCGATGACCGGGGGACTGACGCCATCCAAGCCCGTGACTCTAATTAAGTTTGCGAGTTTAAAACAGAGAAAAAAGCGCGAACGAAGTTCAGGCACTGCAGACACCCAACACCGGCCCAGCCTCTCATCCGGGACTTTCACTCTTTCTACACAACCAGAAAGGGGGAAACCGCCGGTAGCCCTTTCCCATTTTTCTCTCTCGCCCTCTTTCAGTAAAACGGTCTATAAATGGGTCCGTATATACACCGTTCCAAGTTGGGCTTCTGGCCGGCGCCATTTTAACGAGTGTAGCGCCGCCTACCCTCATCCGGGCATTTGGGAGAATCTGAACCCGCCCGAATGACCGACCGCCGTTACTGGACTGTTACCCTGTTCACCGAGTCACACCGATCGCAGCTGCTTCTGCCGGCACGGCGTCCGTATTCGGCGCCCTCGGCTCATCGTCTTCGTCCATGGAGGAAAACACTATCCTAATTGGTGTGTCAGGCATGGGGAAAAGTGCATCCTGCTTTCCGGGCATCTTTTTGTGGGTAATTTTTAGCGCGGTTCTGGGGCAGTCGTCGCTCCCAAACCGAACTCGGCGTTTCGATCGCTAGCGAAATTGGGGATCGCTAGTGAAATTGAGGATCGCTAGTGAAATCGAGGATTGAACGAAGCCAGGATGGCACGAATTACGGAATGTGAATTTGCGCTGAACTCGAGTTGTCGCAGCTTGGGGGCGCCGGGACATTTGAACTAACTGCGCGGTTAGCGGCTCAGACCTGCGCTGCCACGTCTGCTTTAATTGAAATAGTAGAAACCTCAAATTTAAATATGAATCGATATATAAATACCGAGTACAGATAGCAAGTGCGACGGATCCGTTTTTTGTTTCTGATTTGGAATCCACTGTCACAATATTGGCACATTGATGTGCCTCTCTGTAATCGCCTCGCGTGAGAATTACTTGTGCGCAAACTGTGTAGCGGCGTGTACTACACGAGGCTGTATATATATATATGTATATATATATATATATATATATATATATATATATATATATATATATATATATATATATATATATATATATATATATATATATATATATATATATACATGTTGGAAAGTCTACCACAAAGCTAAGCCAAAGTCTGAGCTCTGTGCCCAGTCTTGCTGTGCACAGTGGCGTCAGAACAAAAAGCCCCCCCCCCCCTTCCCGTCTTCCTTTCATTTCCAAACTTTCCTACACCATTTACCACCTGAAGAAAAATAGAGTTATTAAATCAGTGGACCAGGAGTCACGCAACTGTTCTCTTTTTTCAATGTCTAAGCCGCCCTCCGCTTACCTTTCGGTCGTAGCCCAGGCGAAGGAACGGCACGGGGTTCTCCGCAATTCGCCGGCCGTCCAAGAAATGGTCAGAGCACACACGACTGCTCTTCGATGGCAAGAAATCTTTCCAGTTTAAATTCGCCAGCCACCGGCGTCGTAGGTCCGGAGCAGCGGGGAACCGGTGCAGCATAAACATGCCGCACCCAGATTCATCCTGTTTGACAGCGTGGGTCTCGCACACTGAATCGGCGTTTATTTTACGTTTTTTTGGTTATTTGTACAACCAATTACAGCACAGTGCTGCCCGGTCGATTCTTTTCTTGCATAGGCCATGTCACGCGCGAAAACACGCTATAATATCAAAGCGGCGCCTAACATTGTCGAAACAACTTGCCTCCGTACACTGCGCACGTGCTTTCTAACAGTCCACTCCGTGAAGCAGACGAGCTTTGGAGGGAAAGGGTAAGCGGAGCGTTGGCGCAGCGCTCTGGTTCGAGAGTGTTTTTCCCTTTCTGCATCGACCTACTTGGAACGATGTATATTTGTTCAAATTCTTTGTCCTGTCTGTGTCGTGTGCTAAACAGCTTCGCTGGTCATCCACCTTCACAGAGTGGATTGGCTCATCATTTTTCCTTTTTCTAATCATATTCTTCTCATGCTCCTCTAGAGATTTCCTTCCCTCATTGAACCAGACTCTCAGATATTTGTATTTTCCTACATGGTCTATTACAATGTCTTGTATCCTCAGGGGTTCCCACTTTTCGTCGTTAAAAACCCAATTACTCCAGACTTGACACTACTAAAGACTCATGCCCATGTTGTGCCCTTCCTTTCCACATATCGCAGCAAGTTCCTGTAGCAGTGGTTCTCAAGTATTGATGATTCGCGGACCCTTGTAAATCGGCGGATATGATGGAGGACCCTGTTCGTGGTGAGGAAGAAGAATTTATAGTTTAATTACAAAATTTATTTATTAAATGGATATAACTAAGGGCTAGTGTGAAATAGACTTCTCTAGTGACATATCACGAGAAAACTCACTCGGAAATTGGAATGTTTCTTCTCAATCGAGGCAAGACAACTTTTATTGCTGGGCTTGACGTATAAGGCTGGGCTCCGTGGACTCCTAGAATTCCTTCGCGGACCCCAAAGGGTCCGCGGACCCCTATTTGAGAACCACCGCTGTAATGTATCCTGGTTATCTGCCATGACTACTATGTCGTCCGCACACATCAGTCTTGGTACTACCTTATTACATTTCTCCTCCTTCCATTAAACTCACATCAAAACCTAGGCCACTTTGCTCTAATTTATTTTCCATTTCACTGAGATATATCATGAGGAGCAGAGGTGACAGTGCGCAACCCTGCCAGAGCCCTCTTTTATGGCTGTGGGTTGTGTAGTTTCTGCTTGCAATGTTATAACTACCTTATTGTTTGTGTACACCTGTTGAAGAAGCCTAACCAGATTTGCATCTAAATTATACTCCTTTAGCTGACCCACGAGTTTTTCCTGGCTCACATTATCGTATGCTCATTTGATGTCCAAATAAGCACACCAACAAGGAGTTTGGTCCTTCATTGCCATTTCTATACATTGAGTGGTGACGAATAAGTTACCTTCCAAACTTCTATTTCTTCGGAATCCATTTTCGAGCTCACCATGCATTATTTGCATATCTTCTGCCCATTCCTCCATTCTCCGCTTTACTATATGAATAGCTAATCTGTGTAGAACTGAAGTTACCGTTATTGGACGATGTGACTTAATGTTGTCTTTGTTTCCTCTGCCTTTATATATTAGTCTCATTTTACTCAGTTCCCAATCATTGGGTACCTCTCCTCCAATACTTATTTGATCAATCACATGCCGTAATTTCAATTTGATTGTTTTTTCTAGTGTCTTTATGAGTTCCATGGGTATGTCGTCTGGGCCTGTCGCTGTACCTGCTGGAACCTTACTTTCTGCCTTGTCCCGATCTCTTGTGGTCGTCTCCATTGTCACACAATTATGCTCCTCCTCTTCACTGCTGCTCCCAGTGCTATCCACTGTCCCGGTCTGCTCAGGCTGGGAGAAAGCCTCTTCGATTTTCTGCCTGATATATTCTCGTGCTCTTCCCGCTCTACTGTTCTCCCCTCCTGTGTGGTCAGTAAGTGTTAAAGACCCTCTGTCTTTCTCCCCCGCACTTTAATGTGCTTTAAAAACGTTTTTGTCGCATTCCTATTTTTTTTTTTTAAAGCGCAACTTTTAGGCGCTTTTTTCCGTGTTTCGCGGCGTCGGCGTCTCCGTCGACGTCGGCATAACCGCGCCAAATTTACCGGGAAAATTGAAGTCACGTGACCTAAACACGAATTCAATTCCCGCTAAATTTAGTGGGAAATTCAGTTTCTCCGCTAAATTTAGCGGAAAAATAGACGTCACGTGACCTGAACACCAATTCAACTTTGAATTGGTGGGCATAGGTGGGCAAAGAAAATGCTCTCCTTTTCTTTGCCCACCTGTGCTCCTTAGATGCCTCTTGGCGCCGCAATATATGGCTGTTTTGACCTCCTTATCACACCAGCTTTTTGGTTTGTGTCTTCGTTTTTGCTTTCCTCTTCGAATATTTCGATGCTTCTCTAATCATCTTTTAACTATTCCTATTAAATTGTCATACGTCCATTCCCTTTCTGGTTGTTTCGATACATGTTTTCAATACTTTTAGAAACTTTTAGTGTCTGAGCTTCACTTAGTTTCGGCTAACCTCATCGTTCCTGAGCTTGCTCTGGTTCGGATGCTCCTACTTTAATATTAATTATTTTGTGGTCACTCCCTATGCTTTTTGTACCTTCCTGATCTATTTCCAAACTTCCTAACTTGTCGCACAATTTGTGGGACATGATGAGGCAGTAGTCTATTTTTGAATGTGAGTTGTTTCGTTCCCACGTTATTTTCCCATCACATTTTACGTGTGCATTAATCAACACTAGGTTCAGAGCATCACAAAAATCTTCTAACAACTTTCCGGTTGTATTTGTGAACCCGTGAGACCTCCCTAAGTGGGCATTCATGTCTCCTATAATAATTATTTTCCGATTAAGGCCAATTTCTTTGATATCCCTGGATACAGATGTAAAGTGTTCTGTATTTTTCTCCCTTGAGTAATTTCCTGTTTTCAGGTAAGCAAACCACACAAAAGTGTTCAGACCTGTGACCCTATCGTTTCAGCCATAAGCGTTTTCAGCAGCCTTTCTTCTCTCCTCAGCCTTGTCCTTTAAATGACATGCGTCGACCTCCACGTTTGCGTTCATTTCCCCTCCGGTTGCAACCCATCCAGGGGTAGCCTGGTATATACGTGGCCTCGGGGCGTCACGTGACCCGGGGTCACGTGACCTAGGGGGGTCACGTGGCCCGGGGGTCACGTAACCTCGAGGGGTGGGGGCCGGAGAAAATTTTCCGCTAAATTTAGCGGGGAAAATTTTCCGCTAGACTTAGCAGGAAACATTTTCCGCTAAATTTAGCGGGGAAAATTTTCCGCTAGATTTAGCGGGGAAATTCACCCATCATGTACCGCGCGGTTACGCCGACGGCGACGGCGACGCCGCTCAAGCCGGAAACGGGCGCCTAAGAGCTGCGCTCTAAAAATGAAAGCCGTTTACAACTCCCTGTAACGCCGAATTAGAGCGCAGGTCTTGAGGAGGAGGGGAAGGTACGGGGGGGGGGGGTCACGTTACCTCGGGGAGGGGGTCACGTGGCCTGGGGGTCACGTGACCTCGAGGGGGAAGGGCAGAGAAAATTTTTTTGCTAAATTTAGCGGGGAAAAATTTCCGCTATATTTAGCGGGAAAGATTTTCCGCTAAATTTAGCGGGGAATATTTTCCGCTAAATTTAGCGGGGAAAATTTTCCGCTAGATTTAGCGGGGAAAATTCTCCGCTAGATTTAGGGGAAAATCTTCCGCTAGATTTAGCGGGGAAAATTTTCCGCTAAATTTAGCTGAAATAATTTTGCGCTAGATTTAGCGGAAAAAATTTCCGCTAGAAGTAGTGGTAAAAATTTTCCGCTAGATTTAGCGGGAAAATTTTTGCGCTAAATTTAGAGGGGAAAATTTCCGCTAAATATAGCGGGGAAATTTGCCCATCATGCACCGCGCGGTTACGCCGACGGTGACGGCGACGGCGACGCCGATGGCGACGCCGACGGCGACGGCGCTCAAGCTTAGAAACGGGCGCCTAAGAGCTGCGCTCAAAAAATGGCGAATCGTCATGTGAAAACGCGCTATCGTCTTTCGAGACGTCATCTGGTCATTTCTCTGAGCGAGAGAGAGAGAGAGAGAGAGAGCAACTTTAATGGGTCTCCTGCAGTAACCCCTATCATCCCACCCTCTCAGGTGGGTTCTTGGGGCGACGTGGCCGGACGTCTTCTAGCGAGGAGAGCCGCTCGCGGCGGGCTTCAGCGTACTCGGATTAACCCTTTCTGCTTCCATCCCGTCCGGTCGCTGCTTCTCGAGTGCCGCTAGGATCTGCTGGATGGCCGTGTGTTGGACGTCGTAGTCTTCGGATCTCTTCGCCTCCTCCATGAGGGGCGGGAGAACGTCTGCACTGTTGTCCGCGTTCGCGCACTCGCAGTCTTCCAGGATGTGGGCCAACGTGGCCCTTTCCTTCCCGCACAGTCTGCACAAGTCTGTTACGAGTACCTCCGGCCACAGGTGCTTTGCTAACACTGGGGTTATCACGGAGTTAGTCTGTAACTGGCGGAATACCACCGCCTCCTCCCGTGTCAGACGGGGGTGGGGCAGGGCCATCGTTCTTCTGGCTAACCGGTACCACAGGGTTACCTCGTTGTAAGCGTCTATGGTGTCCTTCTCGGGGCGATCCACCACGTCGGCGGCGGCCGTTACCGGGGCGCGGCCGGCGAGTCCACGCGCCACGGAGTCACGGAGCGAAGTAATGGCGGCTATAAGATCGATTCAAATAAGTGCCTTATAAGTGTGTTGTGTTAAATAGTTTGTCAGCGAGAGTAAAACAACTACTCCGTGGCGACTTGACTTTTTCCAATATTTACCGCAATTTGCGAAAAAACAGAAACTGATGGGTTTCCGTCTTCCGATTACCTCTGGAGGCTAGAGCAACGCATACCAGATAAAATAAAGTAAAAAAATAGGGTATGAAAGGGCATCCTGAAAAAATCTGTTAAAAAGTATTTGTACTTTGCTTTAAAAGTGTGTTGTATTTGTAGTACTTAACTTCCAATACATTGCACCCGGTATACTTACGATATTTGAAGTACATAACCTCTAATTGACTTTGTACTTTACTTCAAGTACTTTTTATATGTACTTTACGCAACACTGTAAACAAGTAAACACTGTCTGCAAAATCAAGCTCAGACAGTGCTAAACCTCAAAGTAGAAATGATACATCCGCAGTACATCACACACCAGAAAACAAAAAAAATGCAAAACAATTAATCCCACAGAAGCGGAACCAGCTACTAATTAGCATCTATGTGAAAACATAAGCCGCTTTATATTTGGCTAGCAGGATATCGCTAGCGAATCAAAACATTTATGTACTTTCTTGTTACTATAAAAACATATCAAAGTAACTTGAAAAGTAATTCGCTACTTTGTTACGGTATTTAGTAATTTACTCAATTACTTTCCAACTGAGTAACTTCTACTCTACTCAAATTGCTTTTGAAGCCAATACTGAGTAACTTAACTCCATTACTTTGTTTTTAGTAATTTGTACATGTCTGGTAAAAGGGCAGAAGCCTGCCGCATAAACTTTTCATATCTCTTTCACGCCGTACTGAAGTCGTCGGCTGCGGATCAGTGTTGCCATCCCTCGAGCAGATAGTTTCCGTTTTGCTGTAGATTCCTGGAACCAAACGTTGTGTCGTGATATTTCTTAAACTACAAACAATACAAAAAATTATACATTGCGATTCAGGGACACTGCCTTAGCTGAAAACCGTCGCCATCCCGAATTCTAAACTATTGACCGGAGTTTTAAAGACACGATGACTCCAAGGTTACACCATGCTTTTTACAAAATTGTTGCTGGCAGTTCATCATCCTGGTCCTGACATCAGAGATCAGAAGCACAGAGAGAGATCCACAGAAACGACTTGTCGCCAATAGCCCAGCGAGGCTGTTCTATGCGAACATTTTATGCTTTACTATATCAGCGTTAAAAAATTACACCATCTTCCCGAGGGGAACCATGGGGTGATGCGGAGCATCGTGTTGTTTCCGAGGGAAGAGTCAGTTGCGTGCTGACGTCGAGAGAGTGGCGCCACCGACTGCCAATCCGCCTGGTGTCGTTCGAAGCGCCCTCTATTGTTTCGTTTCATAACTGTGCGTTCCAAAGAGCACAGCCGAAGCGCCAAATGGCGATCACAACGCCGCCGTTTCTCCCGCAGCGGTCACTCGAGGAACTGCACGTTACAGCTATTTTTGGCTTCAATCGGCCATTTCGGAGCCGAAAAGGGTTACAGGGGTGCCACCCCTGTCTCCCCAGCGGACGCGCCGCGAGAAGTCACCGAAGTTAAAATGCACCTAGGTCGGGACGCGCTACCTGAAATCCCCGCTGAGGCATGGTTGTATAAAAACAATATTAATTGTGCTGCAAAACCTTGAAAACTAAAAATTTTAGAAAACATCACGCCCCCCCATTTTGTACTAATCTCCAATAAAAGTTACTACAAAAAGAGTTTTTTTCGTTGGTTTTTACGCGTCTAGTAACTTGAAACGAACGTATCCCGATTCAGTTCCCAAAGCAGCCGTCCGGCGGCGCGTCGAGCGACTCCGGGCGAGTCGTGGTGAGTGAGGGGGGTACTGTTCGTGCATGCAGCGTCTATGAACAGTTCCGTAACTGAGTTAATCTATCCACGTGCAGCATACCCCTACGCGAGCCTTCGTCGCGGCTCGCGGCAGAAAAACTTGGAACGCTCGCCGTTTATTTTTTTTTTCACACTTGAAGGAGAGGAGACTAGAGGAGGAGAGTTGCGCGTGCGCGCGCGGTGTGAGGAGAAGCGAGCGCACGCGCAGTGCACGCAGCTGGTAGAGAGAGCGAGCGGAGAGAGTAACGCGCAGCTGTTGGAGAGAGGGAAGGAGGAGAGTTGCGCGTGCGTAGTGCGAGTGCGGACTACGACGCCAAGGCCGCGGGACATAGGCCTGAGCAAGAGATGCTCCGCATCTAAAACCGGCAAAGGTTAGAACGATATAATATAATTGACCTTTCGTGGCAAAGAAACGGCATATCGCGGTATCAGCGGGTACTCACTTTTGCGTAAAAGTCGAACGCTTTCTCCAGTACCTTTAGACGCGAATCGCCAACACCTACGTCCCTTTGGCGATGAGGAGGAACTGGAGGAAGGAGCTCCGGTAGCTCCGGCGGCTGCGGCAGCTGCGGCAGGCACGTTGGTCACGTGGTCACGTCGGCATGTTGGGCGTGTGTTCGAATTACCTGGACGCCAACGGCTCGTCCATTCAGCGCAGAAGGAAGAGGGGCGGCCGTCAGACAACCCTCTGACTTCGACCTGTTGAGGCTGTCTGGCTCGAAACGAAAGTATGGCATCCAACGCCATAACAACAAGAGCGCCGATCGAGCCTGTGAATAGAGGATTCGTAGACGGACAGGGTTGTTCATTCGCGGTTCAACGGTCCAGTCCCTACATGTGTGATAACCCCTCGAACGAAGCTGAGATGATAATAATAATATAATTAATAATAATAATAATAATAATAATAATAATAATAATAATAATAATAAACTTAATTAATAAAACTTGTATTCAGGACAGATTCATGAAAGCATACAAGAGCGCGGGGACAATCAAAGCCAACAAATGGTTTGTGTGATGCCGCCCAAAAATTACAGAAAAAATTTATATGTCCACGAACAAAGCAATGTAACGTTCATCACCACATCAGTAGAACAAACTGAGAAGTTTAGAATGTACGAAACTGGATCAGTAATAATGCACGTACACACACAAACTAACAAATAGGTACACGCGAGGCGACATCCCAGTAGGCGAAGTCTCAGCATTCTCTTCAGTTGACGCAGTGAATTCGCTTGAAGAATTTCAGATGGCAGATTATTAAAACGTTCAGGCACGTAAAATCTGCATGTATACCGTCCATATCTTGTTCGG
Organism: Ixodes ricinus; assembly: GCA_037355805.1. Taxonomy (NCBI): domain Eukaryota; kingdom Metazoa; phylum Arthropoda; class Arachnida; order Ixodida; family Ixodidae; genus Ixodes; species Ixodes ricinus. The sequence goes on along the minus strand of JAZHYW010042160.1, from coordinate 13,737 downwards.
GCAAAAAGTATCTCGAAAGTTTTTTGAAAACGAAGCGAACGATAGAGCAACGTTTTTTTCTTTTGAATTGATCTGTCCAAAAGTAACGAGAGACAACAGTTTCAATAAAAAGTGTTCGAAGACAGGAAATTGTAATGTTGAAAGAGATCAGTACCATCGGGAATTTGCATGCCATAAACACTTTTCAAAATGTTTTTTTTTTAAATGCAGTAAATTTTCTCGTGCCAGAAGCCGGAACAGTTTCCAAACACCGCAACGGCAAACCGTAGCACACTATATGCAAGAGCATGGGTGAACTAGTCTGCGAACTGAGAGAGGCATAAGTGATTTTGTATTATATAGCAGACAACAAGTACTCCTCAATTTTTCACAGAGGGACGTGAGTTGAGCATTCCATGTTAAACCGCAGTCGAACAAAATTCCTAAGTACTTTACAGATTCAACATAAACTAAAGGAACATACACTTGCAAGATACACAGTTTTAGTCATGTAAAGGAAAGGAGAAATCAAGACGCACATATTTAAGAGGATTATGAAAAACAAATAAAGCTTAGTCCTGTTTACGTTAACGTCCAAAAGATTTCGTTGAAACCAATCCATGACTACAGTCGCAGCGCAGCGCATTGCAGTGAGCGGGCAGCATCTTCGAAGTTAATCTGTCGAGTTAAAATTACAGTATCATCTGCATATTGATAAAGTTTGTTTTGGGAAAGAAAAGTAAAAACGTCATTAACAAACAAATAGAGTGGAGATAGGATTGAGCCTCAAGGTACACCTGCCCTTAATGTTGTTCGCCGGGCTCCGTGCCCCAGCTGAAATTACAAGTTGTGAGCGACCTGAAAAGGTAGTTTGAAAGAAAAGAAAAAAAACGGACCACGTAATCCGTAGCTATAAAGCTTCTTCAGAAGGATTGAATGACTAACGGTATCAAAGGCTTTAGATATATCTAAAAAAGAGAAGAGCAAACAAGATGTTTTTCAAAACCAGAAAATAATAAATCGGCAAAATCTTCAAGCAATGGCTGGGTTCCCTTTCCTTGAACAAAACCAAACTGACTCGGTGAAATGACATTGTGTACATCTAGAAATGATGTCATAGTATGGAATACATGTTTTTCAAGAAGTTGTGCAATAATCGGCAGAAAAGAAATTGGGCGGTAATTTTCAATCTTACCCCCTGCGCCACCTTTGAACAAGGGCCGTACTATAGCGGTCTTTAGTTCGTCTGGAATAATGCAACTGGTAATGAAGCCGTTTAACATATGAAGAAGTACATGCTTAATAACCTCATAATTTCTACGAAGATCAGTAACTCGAATGCCGTCGATGCCTGGTGATTTTGACGGTTTGAAACTGAATAACAATGAATAGAGATCTGATTCTATCACGGGAAAAGGAAAGCGGTGGCTGTTACAACATTTTCGAAAGTCATGAAAGAATCTCGTGTCGTACCTGAAAAGGTCGCAAAAAACTGTTAAAATCTCTTACAACCTTTTGCGAAATTAGAGCCAAAGTACCTTTTTAATACATTATCGATGGAATTTCGGGAAGAGTGACCTAGAAACTTGTTGACGAGAAGCCACGTTTTGCGCATGTCTGAGCGAAATTCTGAGAACTTTTTACGAAAGTACCTTCGCTTAGCTGAACGAATCATCGCTGTAACCATATTTCTACAAGTTTTGAAGTTTGATTTAAGCACTGCATTGTTACGAGCGCCCTATGCCGAGACCAAAGTTTTTTTGTTGTTTTTTCTGTTATTGCTGTTAGTATATCTGCATTCAACCAGTAGTGGTCAGACCGGCGTCTTTTAACGTATATTTCTTTCTGGAGGAAGCATCAAATGTCTTTAAAACCTGCACAAACTTTTGGTAAATATCAGTGGATGTAACTGATAATAATAATAATAATTTATTTTCCATTACACGTAATGGTGGAGCCATGAAAGAAAAGCCTCGCTATGCGGCTTGACGTTTTCTCAGCCCCAGTACATTCTGCAGCAGCTTCGGCAAATCAATATCGAAACAAAATCGTTCATAATCGCAGTGAAAACGAAAAATCCAGAAGATAGAAAAAGTCACTGAGCACCTTATTAGTCGACATTCGTAAATCACACAAAACATACGTTGAAACTGGAAAAAAATAACGTATTACATCAATCTATATATGCAAAACTATGCATGACAGAGCACAATTCACCTCAGAGTTAATCTATACTGAGTGTTTCACGAAAGGTGGACAAATTCGATATCGCGAAAACTACGCGTCGCACCAAAAAAGGCTTGTGTTGTTTTGGTCCTGGGCCAGGGGCCTTTTTAGGAAAATCATTAAAGTCCGAGGTAATTATATTGTTAATTATTTTCGCGTGATTAACTTTTTTATTATTGGGTTTAAGCGCATGGTTTCAATTAGAAAATAGCTCAGCGTCATCGAAAAACACTAAATCAACAAATTGCAGAACGATAGAAGGCACGCGAAGCATTTTACGGCTTTCTCAAAAACCGTACAAATTCGACGGGTTTTAAGTTTCGGTTTGTTATCGGAGCGCATCTCCGCACCGGCAGCACCGCGTCCCGTGGAGAGATAGTGCAACCAGCCTCTGCTGCGTCGCGCGATGACAGCGCAGCAGAGGTTGGTTGCACTATCTCTCCACGGGGCGTGGTGCTGGCGGGGCGGAGATGCGCTCTGATAGCAAACCGAAACTTAAAACCCGTCGAATTTGCAAAATGGAATTTGTACAGTTTTTCAGAACGCCGTAAAATGCTTCGCGTGCCTTCTATCGTTTTGAAATTTGTTGATTTAGTGTTTTTCGATGACGCTGAGCAATTTTCAAAGTGAAACTATGCCCTTAAACACAATATTAAAAAAGTTAATTACGCAAAAATACTTAGCAATTTAATTACCTCGGACTTCAATAATTTTCCTGAATAGGCCGGCCCAGGACCAAAAAGACACAAGCCTTTTTCTGTTGCGACGCGTAGTTTTCGCAATATCGAATTTGTCCATCTTTCGTGAAACACCCTGTATATTAGCACACCTTCAAACAACAATACATTTAGAAGTTTTGGGATTCGGTATGCTAACATTTCTTTTCCAGTACTTAGCCGACACGTTGGTACGTGCCAGTATTCAGAAGTAAGAATTGGGTATGGTACGATATCTTGTTGTAAGCCAGACAATTCTACAGGGACGAAGTGTTAAAAAGAAATTCTGTTCTAAGTCTTGTTGATAGCCTATAGTTGTAAAGATTGTGAATACTGATGTAAGTTTGAAACGGGTTTTCCGTGTGCCAAAGATAAGACACATTTGCAATTACTCGCAACATTATTTTTTGAAGCAGATGCAGGTCATCAGACCAACGGGCAATAATTTAAATGGGAATAAAATGATGGTTTGTATAGACGCTTTGCACACGCGCCAGATTGAGCCGCCATAGCCGACCTTTCCCTGTTTTGCTGAAATGCCGAGCCACTGAAGCGGGCGTTTATGAGCCTCCACAGGGGCCTATGCTGGGGAGGAGGACACAGTAGCACCTAAAGTCGCAATACCCTGTCCAGCTGTGGCAACGATGACGTGAAGCGAACGTAATAAGAGGAAACAAAACTGAAGGTCGCATATGGCGGCGCCCATGCACAGCTGCTGCAAAGCGTCTATACTAATCTTTTAACAGATGTAGAAGTATATACCGGTGCCGACATATAAGTCCCACAGTTCTTCACAATTTTATATTTGAATATTTAAATATAACCTCTTTTCACTTTCACTCTTTATACTGACCCTTTGGAACTCCAGCTTAGTCGGAGTGTTTTGTCTCGGCGCTCTCTTTCACGGAGCGATGGTTTCAAGCGCATGAGTCAACGGCAGTCTTGTACACGTTACTCAAAAAAAGTAATCGATTACAATTACTATTACTCTTGGCTAAAAAGTATTCGATTAGATTACTTGATTACTCGACGGCAAAAGTGATTGGACATTACTTAAAGAAGTAATCGTTACTTTTCCGATTACTTTATTGTGTGAAGACACATCTTTAGCGCTCATAACAATGAACTACCTCAAACCTATATTTCACATTTGCACAGAGTATTGAAGAAGAAAACTGGCTCCTCTTTGTGGTCGTTGCACCTTCACAATGCGGACACAAGCATAGAATGGACCTGTTTCCAGTAAGCTTCTGCGCATGCGTACACTCCCACTGTCGCCATTTTCGGAGGGCACCGGGACAGTGCCCAGCGAAAATGGCGAAAGCACATTCTATCTTCGCGCCTATTGCAGTCTATTTTGACGCTTCGATTTTACGTATCGGTAGTTTGGGGTATAAAAAACACTGAAAACTGATACAACGGCACTGATGCTCGATGTGTTTTGACGGGCGGAAGCATCGTTGACTGCCCTTCATTTGTAGTTCGCAGACAACTCCACAGGCAGCGCTCGTTTGACTCGAAAAAGGTCCATTCTGTGTGTGTCGTGTGGGGGGGGGGAAAGTGGAGGGGGTTCTAGATCTTGTTAAGCTTGAGCAAGGGTTGTCGCTCAAAGTTTGCGTCGCTCATTTTATTATGCACATGTGGATGAGCTCGCATGTTATACAAAAGCAGCAGCTCAGGATTTGAAACGGGTCACGTGTAGTATCCATTAGCGGAAGAGATCGCCCCGACCACTTCTCAACTCGAAACATTGCTTGTCACAAAGACCACGTAGGGAAATGGGGAAATATTTCAAAGGCCTTTGTTTGTTTTTTTTTGCATCCGCTTTAGGCATTCTTCGGTTCTGGTTCTCCTACGGGCTGCGAGTAGGTACCCTAAGCAGGATTTCTTATTTTTTTTATTTCTGTGTGTGTGTGCGTGAGGGGGCTAGTTTGAACGAAGGACTCACAAAGCTACATTCTGCTTCCTCAAAGTTCGCCCTGAATGGCCTTTGTCATGCACTGTGGTTTCCCTGGAACTTCCCACTCCCAGTCCCAGCTCGAAAAAAAAGAAAAAAAAGAACGGAGATTCCACAGAAACTGTACATAGAAAGAGATTGACCTCGTTTCCTACAGCTCCGCAAAAATCTTTTTTCCGTTCGAAAAAAAAAGCCAATTTTATTTTTGTCATTTCATAAAAAAAAGGCGTGTGCCGGGGGGGGGGGGGGGGTCCTGTGGAAAAATTGTAACGGTTACAAGTAATTTTATTACTTCAAAAAGTAATCAGATTACTCTTGTGATTACTGCCTAATAAAAGTAATCAACTGATTACAAAATTACTCCAAAAAGTAATCGATTACAAGTAATTTGATTACTTGTAATGCGTACAGTACAAGTCACGTTCAACGGCCACTCAGACATATCGAGCGGCCGGTACACAAGACGAACTTTCCCGGACAGGGCGTTTTAGTTCCAGATTTGAGCGGCACGTTGCGTATCGACCTTAACTTTAATTTCCGGATTACGCGCCGCGGCGGCTAATTACAAAAAATGTTGACTCACCTAACCGACCCGTTCACGCCGCTTCATGCAGGTTATTACAGAAAAAGCTAATCTGAGCTGTCGATGAAACGATTGGTTGATGAAACAATCTGTCGACGAAACATCGCGTGTCGATGAAACAACTTTTTGATGAAACGACGTTCGATGAACTGATTGCCACCATTTCGGGATTGCTGCCCGCCCGTCGAGAAAACAGACGCGCCCCCGGAGTGTCGCGTGTTGCTGACTGAGTTCTCGTTCCCCCTCAGCCACACAGAGCTATAACGGTATCACGCGGGAATCACTCTCCGGACCCCCCTTATCATGCACGAGGGGCAGCGCCTATGTGCAAAAGGCGTCAAGGCCCCCATGTTCGCGAGGAAGACGAGGAAAGGCACAAAGAGATTGCGCCACCGACGGGGCGCAGACGACGAGCTGCGGGAGCACGAAACGGGCGCAAATAATATCCCCTGCAAGACAAGGCTTTCCCCTCCTGAACGTCATCACTAGTTGATTCACGGGAGCGTAGCCTGTTTGCGTCAGTATCGCCGCCAGTGCGTCGTCTCACAACGAGCGGGACGTTTGATTTTGATTTGATTTGATTTATTTTGCACAGATCAGGCACGTACACGGCAGCGTGCAAGGCGAAGCAGAGAGGTTAAAACCCTTACGCCTGTGCGCCTGCTTGCCTGCCGCCGTGTACATAAGAGTCACAAAATGACGTCCACAAAACTAAAATAAGATGTGACAAGGAAATGAAATGATGACAATGAAGCTAAATACAGGGTGAGAAAGCTGAAAGTTTGCGCCAGTTTAGATTAGAGCGCAGTTCAGACCCGCAACCGAGTAGGACGGAGAGAGGCAAGACCGGCCCCCAAGCCCCCCGCGACGTTCTAGGACCAGCTCCGCAGCAGTGCATTCGGTCCCAAGACGTCGCAAGAGGCCCAAAAGCCCGCGCCCCGCCCCCCCCCGTCCCACTCCACCGCAAGTGTGTGAGCGGCGCCTAACCCTGGCTCGAAGACATTTGTCTTGCGAAGACTCTACAGAGAGCCTGGGACTCCTCAGGCTCCTTGGGCAGAGGACTACGGGCAGCCAATGGCATGGTCAAAAAGTCCCTGATAGCCGCAGGCAACAATGATTCGCTGTGTCGCAGAGTCCTGCCACGGAGTGGTTGGGGCTGCCCGGTCCTTTTGCTGACACGTACGAGGGCGGACAGTCTGTTGCCAGGAAGTGACCCGTCGAGCAGATGGCACAGCACACGGACCCGCGAAATTCTTCGCCGCTGGTCGAGAGGACGCCAGCCAAGGACCTTCAACCTCGCGGGGTACGATATATCAGTATGGCCTGGGATCCGAGCACAGATGATGCGTGATGCACGACGCTGCACACTTTCTAGGCGGTTGAGGAGGTGTTGTTGAGGAGGCGACCACACTGCGCAGCAGTATTCTAACGAGGGTAGGACCAGGGCAGTATAAGTGTGCGCATTGCCGCCGGTCCACTCGGCCTTGTCACTCGAGAAACAAAACTCAGAGTCTCCAGGCAGTTGCAACAACAGTTACTAGCTGTTGTTGCAACGATAGCACGCGGCGACGCTAAGACTAGCGCGTCTTTGCGGCGTCTCTCGTCAAGCTTTCGGTGGATCCACCAATGACGACGTCATGCTGCAGGCCTTGTCTTCTAGGTGGTATTGGTGCTGCAAAGTGGCGAAGGCGGCTGGACAGCACTAATCTGAACTAGGCCGCCTTCATGCGCGCACATGAAGGCGCCCTAATCTGGAGCCCTAAACTCGTAAAACGCAAAGTTGGAGCTAAAAGTTCGTGGAGCGCGCTGGTTGGACGTCGGCGACAAAAGCGCCAAGTCATCGTCGCTGTAGTTCAATCGGTGCGCTCTGTCAACTTCGGCCCGAACTTTGTGTTTGACGAGTTTAGAGGCCCTGGACGCTTGGCGAAGAAGTCGGCCAGAAATACCCGGCCGCCGCCACACTTGCATGGCCGGCGCCACACTTGGTCTTGGCGCTGGCCAATCACAGCTGTCGGATTCCTCGCTAACATTTTTCGCCGAGTGTCCAGATTAGTGCCCCTGCACGACGTCGTAGCGCCGAATTTCCGAGGGCATTCCTGAATGCTGGGTGTTCGTGCGTCCGGTTGTAGTTTTACAGAGTCCTGCCGCTTGGCACAATCCAAGCCCGTCTCTGTTCTGGCCTAATAGCTCTCCGGCCAAGACGTGCGTTTCAAGGTCTGCCTTGCACAAGGGCCCAACCTGTCTACTGAAGCAAATCTCCCACTTCTTTCAACAACAGCCACCACTGTTGATCCCAGCATTCTTTGTGTGGTCCTTTCAATTTGTTTATTCACTTGGAGAGCTTGACGAAGGACGTCCTACAGCTTCAGCCATACTTCACTTTCAAGAAGCGGGACGAGCCCATGAGAACTTTCGCTATATAACAAAACCAACAACAGAATTTTCAACCAGCCGAACGCAACAACTTTACGTTTTGGTGCACTCCTTACTTCATATCAAACAGACTCGATGTGATGTCGACCTTCTTCCTCGTATTTTTCAGGTGTCATTGATACTATTGGTGGGCGCACAGTGGTTTGAATTGGAATAGCACTGCGTCACACGTAACCTTCGAAGTAATAATAAGTTCCTTTATTTTCCAACGAACACAGTGCTGGGGAGGGAAAAATGACCGCGTCTCCACGTGGTGAATGATGTTGATTGAGGCGAAGCTCTGGTGGTGCTGTTTTTTTTTTATTGCTCATAGGTAGTGCTGGAGTTCCGGGTTGCGTTTCGACTTCATTATTACTGCTTTATAGTCGGTGAAATGCAGAGCTAGTGGTTCTTCTAGCGGATCAGCTTGGATCCGCTAGAAGCCGTGGGAACGCATCTCCACCGCTTAAAGGGGTCATGAAACGCTTTTCCAACTTTTTCCTGTTTAGCTTTCCTTCTCAACTCATAAATCGCGCATTCCACCAAACAGTCCAAGAACACGAAACTTGCTCGGAATCTGGTTTGTGTACCCGGACAGAGCCATTGTCCCCCTAGAAGATTAGCCCGTCGCTCAAAATTCAGACAAAAGTTGCTTTCCCCAACCCGTTCACCCCGAAAGCTGACAGTGCTGTGGAAGCTACGTGTTCGCTGGGCCAGCCACACTTGCCACAAATACTTGGAGCAATACATTCCACTCCGCTCATTTGCATTAGACAGAACGTATACTTCGTTTCAGCTTGGGTCCAGACGCAGCCGATGCTACAGGCGCGAGCATGTGGCCCTGAACAGTGCTTGCACTGCACGAGATCGCGTGCCTGGCAAGGACGCTGAAAGCCCGGAGCTCGCGCTTGTAGCATCGGCTGCGTCTGGACCCAAGCTGAAACGAAGTATAGCAATCCTGCAAATTCCCGCGGGATAACCTCTTCATCTCTTCAATAAACATGTTTTCTCTTTCTCTCTACAGCGCCGAATCCAGCCCTGACGGAGTGGAGGTCAGCATCAGTCCACGCGCATGTGCACGTGGATGTTCGCGGCGGCCGCGGCAGTGTCGTCGTCCGATTCCACCTAAAGCCCCTTCATGTTTCAAAAGTAGCGCAAGGTGCGTCCAGAGGGTGCGTCGATGCACGAGGCACGTGCAACGTGCAACCCTTGGGAAGATCATGGCGGCACAGAGCAGCAAAGTATTCGGCGCAGCACTGAGCTAGATTTTAGACGCCATGTTCTTCCTAGAAGTGGCGCGCGGCACGTGTCTTGAGCATTTCCACAACAATAAATTTGGTATGTAGAACAACCACCACCATCATCATCATTTACCGCCCGATAGCCGAGACCTCCCCGACGATAGATGGCTCTCGCCAAGCCCAGGAAACCTGTCCGCGCCGAGGCTATTGTATTTGAGAGGAGTGGAATGTATTCCCCCTATACTCTGTTTCACCTTGTGATGTACCGCAGGAAAGGCTAAGCGCGAGCTCCTTGCTCTAGGGCACATCTCGACGGCACAAGCTCTCGTGCACCAAGGGCTGCTGCCAACGCTATGAGCTCGCGCTTCTAGCCTTCGCTGCGGTACAACATAAGGTGAAACGAAGTATAGTAAGAATTTGCTTGCCACGTGATCACGCTCCTCGCGCGTGCCCACGCGCAGAGAATGAGGTCAGGTGATGGAAGGGAGGCGGCTGATTGGTCCGGCAAGCGCGTAGCTTCCACCACAATGTCAGCTTAGGGGTGAAGGGAATAATTGAGGTCCGGTTTCGTGTGACGTGGGTTTGGACCCGATGACGCGCTTTTGGGACCGCGGAGGTATCACAGTGAAAAGGCAGAGAGCTTACGAAGGGGAGGAGATACGAAATAGTCCGCTGTGTTTTTAAATTTTTGCACTGAAAGTCGGGCTTTTGACTTTCTACCTTTTTTCTTTTTGGCCCACTGAACGATGTGCTATTAGTAAACTCCCAATCCAAAATGATTTATCCCAACCCAAAATTCGTTTCATGGGCCCTTTAAGCCAACGGTCCATGTCAGAAAGAGAATGCGTGGTATGGATCGTGGTTATATATGCACTTGAGCATTTGACCGCAGCGCCCTCTCGTCTATAAACGTTGAGCCAGTGCATGCAAAGTTTAACGCGATTATATACGCATTTGACCGCAGCGCCCTCTCCTGTATAGACGTTGAGCGGCTGCATGCAGCGTTTCATCCATGACAGAAACCCCAGCTCTTTAGTTACTACCACATCTCAGAGCCCCCTACTCGTCCCACAGTCGTGGCCGAGTGGTTAAGGTGATGGACTATAAATTCATTGGGGTCTCCCCGCACAGGTTTGAATCCTGTCGACAGCGCAACATATTTTCTTTTTATGTGAGCACAGACGGACGGACGGACGGACGGACAAGGCTAGACCCTAAGGAGCTTCGCCCCTGAAAGGCTGTTTACAAGCAGCTTGACTGGTTTCAAGTTAAGTCCCTTGATACTTCTTTTTACAAGTAACGAAAACCAATATAGATGACAAACAGGTGCAGATCCAGAACTCCGTTTTGGGGGGGGGGGGGGGGCCGAAAACTTGTAAGGATGCTATTAGCCCCGAGAGCGAACACAAGCGTCGCTGCGGTCGCCGCGCCCTGATTGGGTGAGGTGTACCGTGACGTCAGGACGAGGACTCCGCTCCGCGATCCCGCATCGGCTCGCTTCCCAGCAGCGGTTTCCTGGTTTGGCGTTGTGTGCCGCAAGCTCTTCGAGGAGCTGGGCCTCGTTTACCCGGTGTACAAGACGTTGAGTTAGGCCGATACAGACGTGCTTCCATACATTTAATAAGCCTGCTTGTCCCTTTTACCTTTAAAAATGGGTTACAATTCCCGAAAGCTATCGGCGGAGGCAATTCCGCCGATGAACCTCCCCATCCCCACACGACAGAAGGCAATTTTGCGAGGGGTCGGTGAAGCGGTGGCGCAAGTGTTTCGGACGCTGGGATTCTGTTCCTTGCATGTTTGTGATTTAGGACGATATTACATCCCGCTTTCAAGGCATTTGAAGTGGCATTTATATCATGGGCCTTTGGGTGGTCGGCAAATTTGCTCGCGACCCCGACTCTGCGCTGCCACTCTGCATGCGCTGGTTCGCATATGTTTTAAAGGCCCTGCGTCTGATGATCTTTGAAGTGCTCGTGGAGCAGGGTTGTTTTACATAAATGTAGGTTCTTCCTGAATTAATTATATAGTTTATACACCTATGCAGGCATATTTCTTAGAAGATGTATAATTACTGGAAATTAGTTTGTATGGTAGCAGCAAAAACAGCCGAATTGCTCCCAGTTGCCTGTATGATGTGTATTGAACTGCCCAAAATATACACAGCAATAGTACCGTAATTTGGAATCTTTATACTTTTTCCTGACATTGTTTATTCCAGCCTTGGGTATTCGGAAAATACACCGTTTAATTTGAATTGTCATTTATTTCCAATTAAAAGAGACACTGCTGCAGGTCCCCAAAAGCTTCCTCAGCCTCCAAACTCCCTACAGCTGGACCCTCTGACAACAGAGGAAAACAGGAGTAAAAACAAGCATTCGAACATCTGTCCAGTGGTAGATGCAGCACTAGTAGCAGAAAATGTGGAACCTGCGATGGGTGACAGTCTGCATGCGAAAAACTTCTGGTAGTTTAGCTTCAGGACAATTCGATTTAAGTAAAATTTCAATTTTATGTCTTAAGGGACTAATAACGAGCTAGACACCTTCGCTTACGTTTGTTATACGTTACTTGAGGGTTCACATAAACAAGTCCACAGATACCACCCGTGTAGTCCATTGAAATACTATCCGAATCCAGCAACGGTCAAATGCGAGCAATGTATATATTAAATGTTCCTTTTTTTTTTTTACTTTGCCTTTGCACTTGGGCTGTCTTACTTGCGATTCTCTCCCCATGGCCCAGACTGTATTTAGCATGTTGCTCGAGCAGCATGCAGCTTTTCTGCTTCGGCGATCTTGTTTAAAAACAGATACAAAAAAAATAGTATACATAACCTGCCAATTCATTCAGACAATCAGCAGCATTTATTGTGTGAGATGTAAATCTATAGCGATGCTCCTGCAATTGTGGCCATATTTCTTTATTTTCATATACCAGCTGCGATTCATGCGTTGCCTGCCCTGTCAACCATGCTTAAAATGTTTGTTGAAGTTTCGCCTGCAGCTACAGGCCATACCTCAATAAAGCCACATATAAAAATTTACACTTCCTACGAAAAACACGCAGAAAAAAATTTCATAGAAACGAGCGCGCCGACAGCTAGCGTCGTCCCAGCCTCCACAGGGCGAGCGGGGCGAGTCGGGGAAAAATTCTCTCCTCGCCATGACGTCACCCTGGTTCGCCGTAAGGGGGCGCCACGCGAACTTCTCGGGGCTAATTCTCCCATTCTTTCGTTTGCACCGGGGGGTCCACCCATGTAAAATTTCCCTCCGAGAAGGGGGGAGGGGGAGGTCGGCTTCGTTTGGGGGGCGGCGGCCCCCGTTGCCCCCCACCTTGGATCCGCCACTGATGACAAAGCACATTCCGCTGGAACAAAATGGAGTCATACAGTTCAGTCTCTTGCTGCGCGCCGCCACCCCATTCGCTTCTTAGAACCCGTACCGTCATGCAGTCGGCGCTTGAAAGTTTGTCCCTACTTGTAAGAAACTCTTATCTAGAAGCTTTAGTCCCAAGATCCACCAAAATATAGCGCTATTCCAGGGAAACCCATGACGTACCGGATCCATATACAGTGTAACGCTATACTTCGTTCACACCTTAGCTGAGAGTGGTGGAAGCGTGCAGGTTGAACCATTCATGGGTCTTTCTTTCGCCACGTGATTACGCTCCCGCCCATACCCACGTGCAAAGGGCGGAGTCACGTGATGAAAGGGAGATGTTTGACTGGTCCAACGGGCATGAAGTACTCGCAACTCCAGCCCGCTTCTCGTCTTCTCCCGCATGAACGAAGAAGCAGAGGAGCGGGGACGGCGGAGGAAACAGTGGCATGGGACTGTCGGCATTGGTGCTGTTGCCGGCTCTACCACACTTCATCCCAGGACAGGTCATCCCAGACACATCATACCAAAGTCTTTTCATCCAAAGATGTTTCACCCAAGGACAGTTGATCTCATGGACAATCCATACCACGACATTTGATGCCAGAATAGGAACCTGTTCGAATGCAAAAACCTAAAACAAATTTCATCTTGAACGCGCGTTTGTCAAGGCCTTATTTTGGTTATTTACTTTGAATCTTTTAGACGGGGAAGGACCTTGTGCGGCGCGTAGATCTTACAATCCAAGCATTCTTTTTAATGTTTGGATAATTTAGAACTGTAATTCGAAACTCTCAGTCATTTTTTTTTCTATTTATTGGAATACCTACAGCGCCTAAAAAGCATTACAGTAAGGAGGGGGCACACAAAAAACAGTATACACACAAAAAATCCAAATCTTAGAACACTTCAATATTAGATTTAAACAAACTACTGGAGTTCGTCAAAAAAAAACAACTGAGGCATTGAAATTTCTACAACCTCATCAGGTAATTTATTCCAAACATCAATTGACGCGGAAAAAAAAAACATTTAAAAACATCAGTTCTACATTTATGTGGACTTATCTTCTCTTTGAATTATCTTTTCTGAGAGACACGTAAGCAGGCTGTAGGAGATATATTGATTTAGAGATCCAAATATTTTCGTGAAAAGTGTTAAATAAAATTTTCAAACGGAGGCATTGACGTCTCTGACTCAGAGGCCTCCAACCCAGAGACGACTGGTTCCATAACATAATCTGAAC
>JAZHYW010042158.1:0-11831 GCA_037355805.1 Ixodes ricinus | reverse complement strand
ATGACAAACAACACTATACCCAAAAATGCTTGAAAAAAGAAAGGGGATCAGTGGTCGATCATGTTAGTGCAAGGCACCTCAGAGCACATGGAGCAAACATTTGCTCGGCAGAACCCACGAATCCTGAGTCGAGTCCTTAGCCGTCCCCATTCCAATTAGGGTAAGAATCATACCAGCATGCGCTTGTGCAATAACTACTGCTTGGTGCACTTAAAAAAACCAGCCTAGCAGTCATACTACGGTGCCTGGAACGCATCTTCACCTGGTGTGCTTATCGAGTCTTTATTTTTGGCTTTTCGTCTTCCGGCTCGTGGCATCATACACCTTCATGTTGTTGCCTGTTGCGACCCTGGTGGTGGCACAGCAGGAGCTGCGGCAAACGCCTGTTGCAGTTCGCTCAGCAGATAGTCCGCTGACAAAAACTATCCAGACACGGTTCGAAACGTCGCAACAGCAGAAATCCTTATATCTATTGGTGTTCTGGTATTTCCACCACCAACTGCCGGATTAGTGACAATTGACAGCATGAAGTGCTTGCTTTGCGGTTGTAACTTCTTACCACTCACCAGTCAGAGACGCGTCCCGGGCACCATAGTCATACCGCACTGGCTACATTGCGCATCCACAGCACAAGCCAGCGTTGCCATACACTGCAAGACCGATTTTATGCTGTCTAGTGTCTAACTTATCTTGTCTAGTGTCTAACAAAGTATCTAAAGATTCAATGTACAGAATTATTCAAGACATAAACCAGGTCCATTTCATGCTAACCTGGTAAAAAGACAAAATTACTCAAGTGAGGGAAGAGCAGTACGAGGGATTTTTGTTGTTATCTCAGTGTTTCCCAGAGGGGTCTACTTCAATGTCTGAGATGAAAATAGCTAAAAAATGTTTTCACATTCACAGGAAAGCTGGTAAACAATACAAACTTGGCTTCTTTCTTGCTGTCAAAATAAGTAAGCTACTATTTACATGAAAGATGGACAAATATTAAAAAAATTGATTTTTGAGCTTTTTAGAAGTCATGTCGTACATCTAAGAGTAAACCTTTAGATTAGTTTTGTTTGACGTCGAAATAGTCACTTTCTCAAGTTTCTGGCTTACCAGTTATTGCAGTGGCAGTCTTTAAAACTGAAAAGTTGAGTTTTCCCTTTCTTCCGATCCACGAGAACTGTGCAGCTAGCTCATCAGTTAGCAGATGCGTCAGCATCCGCTTGGTGGCCTTGCTTGCAGTCTTGCCCCCGAGTTGCTTGAGTTCATGAACCTGCATAAAAAGACAGCATGGGATATTTGGAGTGAATGTAACTTAATTCAGGAAAGCATGGCATAACTCAGGCATGATTATGTGAAAAAAATATTTGTGGTAAAATGTCTCGAACGCAACTAGTGCAGTGTTGGCCACGCAAATACAGCACTACTGCCGGAGCTCTTCACTGCACCGCATGTTGCCTGCTATTTGCGTCTCCAGTTCGTTGCTCGCCTTCTCGCGGCAGAAATGGGAACTGCTCTAGCGAGGGTCACCCAGCTTCTTTCTTCAGCAGCCACTGCAGAACTGTGCGTCATTGCTTAATTAAGCGCCCCCATTTTTACCTCACTTGACTGGGTGGTCAGCTGCTTAATAGAAACCGAACAACAGCTGCATACCCATCAAAACATTTCTCTATGTACAATGTATAATGAACTTTTCAGGGGATTATGTCATGTGGTTTTCAATATGATGCAAAAGACAACTGCAGTGTTCTCTTAAACTGAAATTAAGCCAAGTTACCCTTTAAGCAGCCGCACAGCGGTATAGCAGTATTAAAGTAAAATACTTACAAGACGTAGAGCCTTCTCTTCATCCAACTCTTTCTCGAAGGCCAGGAGGTCAGGTAGTGTGTTGAACGCTTGTTCGACGAGAGACGGGTGTGCAATAACTTCGTGGACTGGAAGGATTGCGCAGAGCTTGTTGAGCATCTCGCCATGCTGCTGCAGCGTGAAGCGCATGATGTTTAACAGCCGCAGGACGTGCTGCTTGAATGCTTGTTGTATGAAAAAGGAAAGCAATTGAAAATATATTTTACACGAGGATAGAGATAGTTTACACTTGCATTTTTATTGGGCATGGCATAATTCCTGCAATGAAACTACATAGTTACTCCATTGTTTAACTTAAAAAATTGAGCAACCAATCCAAAGGGCAAAAATGACGAGGTCCATATAATCTTGAATGATGCTTCAAATTAATTGCTTGGGGAAAAATTAGAAAAGAGTATAGTTAGAAACACAACCTTGTGATCTTCCATGCCCAATACATTTCTGTGCACTCAGGCTTCACCACTTTTGAAGGCTTAGATAGCTCACGTTATGATCCCTTTCACTGGAAGCACTGTTGTCCTTATCCGGAACTCTTTATGGCACACCAGATATATCAAAAAAAGATATTTGGTTAGAAAAAAAAATTAAGATGCAGAAGAAAACAGGAATACAAAAAGAGGCACAGCATACAAAACCAAACAACATGCCAGCACAATCAGCTTGCCAGATGTCAGCATCATTTATTTCTTGGTCCTGCTTTTTTTACACTACAACCCAAATCTAGAATTTAATGAAATTTTACCAGAATGAATGTGAAAAATATTTACCCTGATCTTGTGGATCCTGTGGCTCGCTTGCTTGAAGCCCTACAAGTACACAGGCTTTAGAAATGCTATTTAAGACTACTAAATGTCCTCTAGACAGCTGTCTGCTACTCCTAAAAAGAGATACCAATAGACTATTAGCGGTTGCATGGCCTTAATGTTCATGAATTGAAGAGTTCATAAAATTTAAGGGCATGCAAAATTTGTGGTCTTTTAACATACACATTTCTGGCACCTGGGATTTGCAAAATTTAGTCGCTGCCAATATGCTCCCTGCACCCGATTGGGGACGCCAAAAAAAAAGAAAAAAGGTCTTACCACTATTTATTTTGATATTGATAATTTATCTCGCAAGGTCTCAGAACTAGTCAACCAGCCATGATCAAGTCCAGACGTTATCTTGAGGAGATCTTCCCTAGCATGCCTCATGTAATGTAATTTAATGTTTGATTGATGCAAGGCTGTAGTGCAACAAGTTTACTGCCCAAGTAAAAAGTATATATATGATTAAATTTTCTGTATTAATATTCGCAACTCCAATGGTTCACATTTAATCCCCATTTCTCTGTTACCCGTTTTAGTTGCCATGCTGCGCCAGTTTTTGCAGCACAGTTGAACAGGCACAAACAACCTGTTGCTATCCTTCACGTCTTTTCCGCTGGGTGACGTCAAAGCCTCTGGAGTTGCGAATAGGATATGATTAAACAATACTACCTTCAACAGGTGAGCTGGATTCCTGCAAGCTCCTTATGTCTGTAAGTGAAAGGGAAAAAAGCAGTCAATTCCAGGAAACTCATGTCTAAGCTACAAGGCATGAGGTTGTTAAGAAATATAAAACAACATAATTCATTTAGGTTGTTCAATAGGAGGTTGAAAATATGTAACCTGTGTACAGTAAACTTCCCTTGGTATGAGACAGCTTAATTCTTGATTACAGTGCATTACATTTTTATGAGCAAAATTCCTCATCTTAGCTAGGCACCGGTACATATAGCGATGGATATTTTAGTAAAAAGAGAGAGCTTTTGTAGAAAAAGAAGTCGAGACTAGCAGCACCGGCGCTTCGTTCATGTTTGCAAGCGTCCATACGCATACTTTTTCCCTAGGTTAAATTTTTGATAAATCTCATTATTACAACACCATTAAAAAAATGCTTACCTGTGTCTAAAATGCTGCAGTTCTCGGAGGAATCTGAGGGCGCTTGCGAGTGGCTGCTACCTGCACAGCATACAAAAATAGTTGAAGGTAATCACTTGCTCAATCCTGTACATATCTGAATTTTAACAAAGAAAACCTTATAACATTTCTTCCTACCCTAGAAATGTGTTTGTGGATAAACTCAATTGCAGCACATATAATAAGTGCCTTAATTTACTTTTGAAAAATTGTTTTTTTTAAAGAATTTACCTTGCACACAAATCTCAGCAGCGAAATTTCCCAGGTCGTCCGGCACACTGGAGCCTGAAGGATACCAAAAGCAGAACAGAAATATTTAGAAATCGGCAGCTTAACTGAAGTTCAAGTACCAACTTCGGTTCATACACGACAAACCTATGGGAGTGTCAACAAATCATGACGGGTACCGGAGCTGGAAGAAAGAGCTTGAAAAAGAACCTCCTGAAGCCTCGCACTTGACCGCCACTCTCAGGCTTCCAGGAAGCTTTTTTTTTTCAAAACTTGTAGGAGGAATCATAGTAAAGACTACTACTGCCAAGCTACTGGCTAGAATGAGTGGTGCAGTGTGGAGCATCACCGTGATGCTTCGATATGAGCCACATGTGAGCCAAGCACGAGGAAGCTCACTTACTTTGTCTTCCTGCAGAACTGCTTCCCTCCTTTGATGCAGCAGTGAACAGGCCTGGGAAAGAAGTGTTCGACACTGCATTGGTTGCAACAAGTTATCCCTACTTTCAGGGCTGTCTTATGTGACACGAGACAGGATGCAATTTTTAGGAAATCACCTTGAGGAAAATCTGCCGGTACTGCGGGCACTTTTCGGGGGCTGCCTTTGTTGGCTTGTGTCGCACTGGTTCCTCGTCAGACTGCGACCACTGGGGCGGTGGCCTCCGCATCCTCTTGCCTTGCGGCCTTTCTGAGTCGCTGCTTAGTTCCGATGTGTATTGGCTACGCTCCAGCTTCTTCCGTGCCTGCTCGTACGTTGCTGAAAGGACAAGCATCCGTAGTGTCAGCTTTCTTGCACCACATCACATTATAAAATTGTCCATACCGAATAACCCTTTCACCGCCACAGCAAATCGTTTCCACGACGCATCTGGTGGCACTGCTTTTTTCACCATCACAATTATCTTGTCCCCTTTGGCCTGGCCAGGCCACGCACAACGCTCGCCCTGAATCCAGAGCACAGGCACAACATCAACCTGCTCTAGGTGAAGGAACTCCACAATGGCATAGGTCATCTGAAAAAAAAAAAAAAAAAAAAGCAGAGAGATTGTTTAATATGAACAGCTGAACACACCTTCCCAATAAGTAAGGGAACAAATAGTATGAAAACGTGGTAAAAACATATTACATGTATAGGGTGTTTCAAGATACCGGATAATGCACTAAAGTCAACTGGAAAAATCTAACCTGCATGCAGCAAGCTCCTATTTTACATGAAATGTGCATTTTGTAGGTACTTTTACCTTGTGAACGTTCAAGGTGTAGCTCAGTTCCGGTGCAGAGTAAGATCATACTTAAAATTTAGAAAAATATGCCCGTCATAGAAAACTCAGTTTACCATCGGCAAAAGCTGTCAGCTACATTGGATTACACAGAAACTGAGCCAAGTCCAACCTTTCACAGGAATGAAGCTACGACTTGAGATTTCACAAGGTCAAATGCACCTATAAAATACACCCCTGGGGAAAATGGGAGCTCGTTACGTGCAGGCGGCAATTTTTCCCGTTAATTTTAGCATGTTATACGGTAACTTGAGACATCCTATATTTATTTTGAATAGGAGCCAACGATGAACCTCATTAAGACGTGCACATACCTAAGTGCATAAAAAACAGATGTCTTTTGCAGCTTCTATGTACACTCGAATGCAACATCCACTTGGCAACAGGGCATCAAACTGTGTGCAGTTCTGGCAAAGCCACAAACTTGCTGTCCCAGGGCAGCTTCACCATTTTCCGCACATTACGCAAAGGCCATGGCTTTGGCGTTGAGAGGCGTGCAACAATGAAGATGCCAAGTCTGGAAGACTCGAAGGGTGCAGTGTACAGGTCTTCCTTCACAAGAAACTCTTGGCCAATAATGCAAGGCTCATTCGAGCCCCTCATGTGGGCTATGTTTCTCGCAATAACAATGTGGCCATCTTGCATGAAGCAGTTGTCCCGTTCCTTTAGAGCAATGGTGAAGTTCCTACACTTCAGCGTCTGGTACTCTGGCGGACAACATTCAGGCAACAGGAGCCCTCCACAGTGTTGGCGACTGAGCTCGACAGGTTTTCCGCCATCAGAAGGCTGTCTGTGTTCCTTTGATCGTGCTTCTACCATCCGATTGCACAACTGCTCTAAGGGCTTCCCATGCTTCCGGAGCTGCTTCTTCAGCACTTGCATGTGGCTTTCAAAAGGGAAAGCACTGAAAGAGTCTAGCTCCCCATGCCTTTGAACATCGGAGGCAAGATGTATAAGGCAATGTATGTTGAAAGAGGCATTGTGATTACCATACAGCTCACAAAACTCCGACACAAAACACCTCAGGAGTTCACCAGCATAGCCGGCATGCTGACGACACAGCTGTTGGTTTGCCAGTATGGAGAGTGAAGCATGAAGGAGAAGAAAATGCTCATACAGCTGAACTGGCAAGCAGGACTTCAAAAGCAACGGACCCGTGTAGAAGAGGAGAAGCCTGAACTCAACCGCCTTCCAGCGGTCGATTTCATCAAGTCCTCGTGACCTGCGTGGGAATTCGCAGGGAATGCAAGGACGCAGAAGCTCACTGTTCTCGTTGAAAGTGTGTCGCTGCAATGGCCCCAAACGAACAGCCAGTGGCCCCGAAGTCCACAAGGAAAGGAGTTTCTTCACGACCCCGAGCAGTACGAGATGCATGTAGTCCAAAGGCAGGTCATGCACACTGTCAATAGGCAAATCCAACAGGATGGATTCCCCTTTGTGGTGCTCTGAGTCGTCTTGTTGCCTGAAGCTAAAGTCAGTACGCAATGGGCAGTCCATGTCAAGAAAGACAACCCTGCCTTGCAAGTAGGAGCCTTCGACTGTACACTTTGGACAGCCACTGTAACCTCCATGACCCTTTGTCATAGTTATGAATGCTCGTGCAGGAGCATCACAAATGATAGCCTCCAACTTGACTTGAACGACACTGTCATTGATAGTCAGGCCGTGCAAAAGCAAGGTCTGCAGCTCCTCAACGAAAGCCCTCAAGAAGTCGTTTGAGGATGTTGGCTTCGAATTCCCAGCAAAAGCACCAACAACAAATGGTGCTTCATTGCAACCGGAAACCATGCACTGAATAGGCCACAGTTGCGTTTTCGAGCTTTTTGACAATGGCAAGCCATCTATGTTGAATGTGAGAGAAAGGACAGCTGGCAGCCGTTCCACATCACGCAATGAGTGCTGCAGCCCAGCAGCAAGTCCAAAATGGCAGTAATTCCCTGGCGCCATAGGTGTGAAGGGGAACTGCTCGTGTGGTTTGCGAGGAGTGTGCAGGAGTGTGCGTCCATCTTTCGGTAGGTCCGACATCCCTTCCCGTCTCCTTAATATCTTGAGGAGAGCCGTCAGTGGCCTTCTTTTAATCCCACTCTCTACAGCCCAATCCCGCAAGGAATCCTGGAATTCGCAGAGCGCGTTTGTGCCTTCTCCAGCACTATTCCCGTTGCCTTCGGAATCATCCAAACCTGGCGGGCCGCCTTCAGCTAACTCGGCAAACGAACGGCCTTGGTCGTAACCTGCCCCTTCGCGCCTGGGGTCTTGGCGGTAGAGATGATAAGCGGGCGAGTCAGCACTCGAGGCACCATCGACGGGAACACTTCGCCCAATCGGGGATCCGCGGGCATGTTCAGCAGCGGCAGGCGTGCTACGTTGCTCGAGACGACGTTCACTGGGGTTGCACTCGGCCTCCTGTATGTCCTTGCTGGCATGCTCAAGAAGCGCTAAAGTTCTTCTTGTTTCTCGGGAGGCTTTCTCGCAGGCGTATGCCGGCCGTGATCCAGGCATGGTGGCACAGTACTCACAGTCAACGCGGGCTACTACGCTACGACATGCCTCAGTACACAATGGCGGTATAGCCGAATTCGTACGTAAATAGGATACATATCGGACTAAATGAATACAACGAGGTACTCACCTTATCTCCGAGACGACGAAACCAGAAGTGGAAAACCCGCCAAAAACGTTCGCGCGCGCACTAGCTGCAGAGGAGCGGTTTTAAAACAGGAGTGATGACGATGGCGATCTAGCAGCCTCTCCAGCAAATAACTCCAAAAAACGAAACAGAAACACACGGGATGAAAACACGACGCATCACCATTAAATTAATACGTGACAAAATTTGGCCAATATTTTGTGTAACAAAATTGTCATCATAAAAGTACACAATAAAAGTACTAAAAGTACGAGCCGCCTTCGAAGCAAGAGTTAAAGTCAGTGAATCTGACCGGGTCAAGAATCACTAAATATTCCCAACGTACGGTATTCAAAGGCTACCAATAAAACTCAACTCGTTACTCACGGTCGCATAATTTGACGGTTAACCGCGCGCCTATGGCCTAAACTACCTAAACGCCTGCAACCAAGCCTGCAACAGAGCACCGAAACGACCGAAAGTCCGAAACCAACGAGCTTCGTTTCAGAACCGAGTCGCGGCGCAGCAGTCGCGCTCCATCCCATCGTCCAATATGGCGCTCTGCGCAGCGCGGTGGAAGCGAAGCGCGTATCGTGTAGCGTTCGTTCTCGTACGAGCTCTTCAATCCATTTTCCTGGTATGTGGCCACACTGGTTTGCTTTTTTTTATTTTTATAAAAGTTCGTTCCGGGTGGTGCGTTACTTGCTCCTCGCTGTCTCGTCTCTCTCTCTCCGCGCGCGCCTCGAAACACAATGAAGTCGAGTTACAAATTACAAAACTTCTCTGATGCACAATAAAAGCTGTGACTACATCTCGGTGGCGCTGCGCTCCCGTTTCGGATCTAGTTTAGGGTAAGAAAATCTGGAAGCCGAAGGTAAAGCCATGGGAGGCAACTTCAACACCTGAGACTGCATGCTGCGAGCGCAGAGGCTTTATTCGACACGATTGGCTAGCTACCACCAGCTTGCCTGCACACTCGCTGTCTTTTCGCTAGTTTTGGAAACTTGGGGCCTTTCCGGTTGCTTAGTGCTGCTCTAGCTTTTGGAATGCACCATCCTAGACCCGCTAATCGAAGTGATATATGTTGTGTTACAATGGACGTCCAGAGGATATCATGCCCGGGATCTATCGGGCAAATCCCAAAGCGGACATCGAGAGGACATCCACAGGAGCAGAGAAAATGGACGTTCTTTATAACCTGAAATACACGTCCCGCGTTGGTCCCTTGGACGTCCCGTTTCGGTCGTTGGGGTCATGGACGTTCGGATCTAAACCGGATGTCCCTCGGATATTCGTGGTCCAATGGGTCCCTACATGTATTCGGCACGTGTCGCCTTCAGGGTATTGACTGATGAGTTAGAATTTTCAAATGTTCATCTAACTTGGTTCCATCAAAACCACCGATGTTCCTGACATGCAGTAGCCAGTATGAAGAAACGGAGGTAAATTGACCATCATGCAGAGCTGGCGGAAAAAGAAAACCTATATTCATTTAGTCTGAAACGTGTCGCGAGTGACAATTTTTAAACAACACACAAAAGAAGAAAAAATGTCAAAGAACGCTATAGACCGTTCCATTAGGGTCATAGCAGAGAGGGTAAAAGAAAAAAAAATGCACTCCCCCTCTCACCCCGCATGTCGTCCGCTCCGCCGAGTGGGCTGTAAGTAGCGTCCGGCTGGCATGCAAACTCTGTTTAAAATCGCGTCATTTTGGAACTTTTAAGCGCAGATGCGCAGATTTTGGTATGCCAGTTGTCGTGTAATACTATGCTAGATAAAAGAAGAACTAACAGGGTCCAATTGCGCTGTTACCTGCGTGCAAATAAAAAAAAGAGAAAACTGTGTCAGATTGGCCGGTTTCTCTGGCGAAAAGTAAATCCGGTTGCTGTACCTTTTTTACTGTACAAAGTTCGTACTGGTGTAGGCCTTTAGCGACCATGAGTGGAAGTCTGAAATAATAAATAAAAACGTGCTCTCCTGCCGCAATACACGCAGTAGTTGAAGGTAGTACTGCCGGCTGACTCAACTGCTATTTAAGTAACGGAAAAAAGATATGCTAGTTGATCATCTACAGAAATGGAACAGCAGAGAGCTGCAGGATGATTTTGGAGTAGACATAACTATTCTAAGAACGCGAACCACTTCACAACGCCAGCCACGAGCGAGAGTTCGATGTTCCGTACAGCCCGCCGATACAGCTCAAAGATGGAGGACGGCAACCTCCCGGTTTGTCGTCTGCTAGCGGAGTCCGGCGCGTGCCCTCTCTCTCGTTTTACCCCGCCGAACCCGCTGAATTTCCCGGATGTATGGAGAGGGCGCTGCGGTCGAACAAAATGGTGCCGCCCAGAGAGCGCTAAATGGAATGGTCTATATGGACACCACATTCGGGCCCGGACAAACTTGAAAAATACAAGCATTTTTGTCTCGTTAGTATGTACCTTTTCATTTCAGTAGTTGCCTCACCGGCGGATAGAGGGCGCTGACGCACTCGGCGCCATTAGGTTGCTTCAATTCGCTTGGTTTCGGTTTCAACGTTAACGCGGCTTTTTTCTGATTTACGTTGTTTTTGCTTAATTTTGATATTTGATTATTTTCCTTGTAGCACACAACCAATGAAACAGTAGTATTGAGAAACTTTGAGGACTACGAGGTGTGTTTGAGCCTAAATTGCGGCCTTTTTTTATCAATTCCTTTGATGTATCTTACTAGGTTGGTTGCGAAACGCCTGACGCACACGGAAGATTGCCATCGTCTAACACCGTCCCCGATAACACCAGTTTCCAGAAAAGACAACTAATGAAGAGACTAACACGTGAATGTAAAGAAGCATATCGACAGCTTGATTAGCGATGTGCTGAATCGGCCAGAACAGATGAACTCGCGAGTTTACTACTCACTATTTGCTTTTCGTGGGCACGCATCCTTCAGTGAACTTCGCAGACTAAAAACGTATCGTCTAATGACCCAATAGACCTATTGCAGTATTACCCAAGCATCAAGGAGAATGCAGGGATTGGTGTTCCACGCGCCGCACGTGCCGGCGTCAGCAGTAGCAACTTTTCTAAAGCAAATACATAAAACAAATGGCATGTTGCACGCGCGTTCGTCAACGCTTTATTTTGGTTATTTACTTCGAATATTTTATACGGGAAGGCGTGCGCGTGTGGCGCGTGGAACACCAATCCCTGCATTCTCCTTGATGCTTGGGTAATACTGCAATAGGTCTATTGATATAAACAAGTAAGTATCGTCTCAGCCTCTTTTTTTCTAATTCAGTATTTGAGCATGTTTTGAGAGTCCGAGTAGGAAATTCCTTAAATTATCAACCCTGCTAAAGTACTCATAAGCCGCTGTGACGATTCCTTGTGGTCGTCAAGAGAAATGGGCTCCGAGCTCAGAAAAGACAAGTCAACTTCCGAGATTCCATTGCAGAACTCCTCTTTCTTTTTATTTTATCTCCTTCTCCTCGCGCTCGCACGCGCGGCACCGGAGCTCGCACGAGCACGCTCGAGTCGTCTTTTGCGGCTCGTCACATGCCGGGGTTTTAGAAACTGTCGACCCGACAGTGCGCTTTCATGAGACAAAAACAAAATAACATTAAACAAATACCGCGCTCTGAGATATGCGCGCGAGTGAATAAATATGTACATACAAAATGCTAAATGAGAAGGCACGCTACAAACAAGTGCACACACACTAAATTCCAAAAGTTCAGTCACCATACTTCGTTTCAGCTTGGGTCCAGACGCAGCCGACGCTACAAGCGCGAGCTCCGGGCTTTCAGTGTCCCTGCCAAGCACGCGCGCTCGTGCAGCGCAAGAACTGTTCAGGCATGGTTCAGGGCCACATGCTCGCGCTCGTAGCATCGGCTGCGTCTGGACCCAAGCTGAAACGAACTAT